>JAMXBB010000004.1:47873983-47906462 GCA_024138015.1 Lumnitzera littorea | reverse complement strand
CACTGAAAAATTAAAAAAGAGAGAGGGAGAGAGAGGAATTACCGTGCTCCCAGAGCAAAGGAATGAACCGGGGAACACGTTGGTTGAGGACGACGAGTGCGTAAGTGAGTGAAAGACGGGGGTTCTGGGCGTTGGGTGGAAGGAGGAAGGCGGAGGAGTGGTGCATCACTTCCATGCCTAGATAACCTTGAACCTTTCTTCACCAGAAACAGAAGGAAGGAAGGGAGGGAGGGAGGAAGAAAGAGGAATCGAAGAAATTTAAAAGGAAGAAGCTGAAGGGACAGACAGAGGGGAAACAGTGGTCAAAGTTGAATAATAATGTGATGATGTGATGTGTTTAAATGAAGAACTTGCATGGATTTTGACAGTTGATTTAATATGGTAAACCGATTTTAAAAAATTATTATATAATTATAAATTATATAAAAAAATTATTAAAATGCAATTGCTAGATGATAGTTAATGTTGCGTCTATATTTGTACACCTTGGTTGTATTATGTTTTCAAGATTCAAAGTATTTTATTGGTCTTATATTTTAAAAATGTGATATTTATAAAAATAAATATATTACATCTTATAATAAAAATATTTTAGTAATACTTTTTATTAAATATGTTTTATATAATATTTATTAATTTTGATGATAGATGTCGAGCCTGATTTTTTAATTTCTTTTATTTAAAATTAATTTCTCATTTTTTGATTAATACTAAACTTTAACCCATTTAATATTAATCCTTGATTAAAGAAATTGAGAAATTCCGGTTTTTTATTAAAAATAATTTTTGGAGTTGCCATCTGATTGAAGTCGGGAAAAAGGAATAAAATTGTAATTAATTGGATGGATTGATTACGATTTAGCTACTAGTTTTTGATTTCAATTTTAATGAAGAACTAGAGGGTTCTGAATTTGGGGGCTAACCTATTAAACCCTAACGGGTACCGCTATTTATTTACTGAAATTAAGATTATTCTTCTAATTATAATATTTAAAAAAAAATAAATAAATAAATAAAAATCACAAGAAAAAGAACCTAAGTTTTTACATATTTTATCATCGCCCCGAATGTGCTTACGTACCTACTAGCCTGGATTAGACGATCTTAGTTCTCTCAAAAAATCTTTAATGTGTTAATTTATTTTAATTTTAAAAACTGCTCGAGTTTACGTTTTAATTTATTTCGTTTATTTAAAAAAATCTAAAGAGGTCCTAACTCTTAAATGTTATTGTTTTATAAAAAAAATCTATGAAAATCTTACTTTTCTAAAAGGGGGTTTTTATTATTTTTATTTTTATTTTTTTATTTTTATTTATTTATATATATTTTTAAAAAAAATAATTTTCTACATGAAGAAACCCTAACAACTTGATGCTAAAAGCCCCTAAGCTAATATATATACATATATATGAACAAATCATGTTATGAACCTAATTGACAAACTAACAGAATAATAATATAATAATAAAACAATGATAACTAAATAAAGAAATAAAAAACTGGAAGAATACCGTACTTGAACTTGGTTTCAACCGTGGAGTTGGCGCTAATCAGAAATTGGATAGCAGCTCCAAAGTCCATATACAAATTAAGCTTCAGCAGGTAATAGACTCGAACTTTTAGCCAACTATTTGAGTTCCACACTTCAATTTGAGCCGTACAGCAATAGTAATTGGATACTGCCGTAAATTGTTGACCATTAACAGCATGATTGAGATGACCCTTGTTTGCTCCACAAGAGATATGGACAGCACCAAAATAGAAGAAACTAAGCTGTTATCCTAATCGCAGCAATGGTTGTCACTATGAGAGGCTGATCATGCGTTGTTGGACGGGGGGTGAAGACGATGGCTACGTGTTTGTGACTCTGCTATCGTATTAAGTCAAAGGGGATAATGTAGTGCGCGCGCTTGGTTGAAGTGGTGTGCTGTCCGTTTTTGTTATGGCGTACGTATTAGACTACTGACTTGGGCTGTTCGATGAAGGAGCAGCAAAACAATGGGCGTTGCATGGAGAAGGAACTACCAATAATGGCTTGGTCGCTGTTCGGTGTCGGAGCTCGACAGGAATTGTCCAATGCGCTCTGCTGTTGTTGTTACGGTAGTCGGAGTTTAGAAATTTGGCATCGTGTTTAGTAGTGATGGATAGCGAAGATGCCGCGAGCTTGGTGTAGTATGTTGAAGATCAGGTGTCGTTGTTGTTTTTGGATGGAGAAGACAGCGACGACGAGACGTAAGGATCACATGAGGTATTGCTGTCGTGCGCGCTGTTGTGTCGTACGGCTGATTGGAGTCGATCGTGCTATGTTAGTGTGTTCTTGTGGACATGTGTGTAGTAATTGTTGCTGCAGTGAAGAGAATTCGTGTGTGCATGGCTTACGTGACCGGAGATGGTGTGGCTGTGTTGGTGTGTTCTTGATCAGAGTAAAGTGTGGTTAGTTGGGCTTTGATTGTAGATGGAGAAGATAGCGGCTGTCGCAGTCGTCCGTATTGGTCAGCAGCTTGGCAAGTTGATGGTGGACTTGGGTCTTCCTATTCGTGTGATATTGGATAGGGGCAAGGATGGTGGTCGCGTCGTTGTGGGCTGTGCTATGTGAAGGTGTTGTTCTTTCTCTGATAGGTTAGCTGCGGGTCAAGTGGATAGCGGATCGGAAGAAGATGGCATGCTACTGTTGCAATCGGATCTCCATGTGCGAATGTAGTCAGGGTTAGCATGAGTTGCTGGTGTGCTACTGTGTGGTATTACGGCTGTTGTGTAGGTGCTGCTGAATGGGATTGGGATGATTGAAGATGGGTATTGGAGTCAGATTGAAGATTGTGGGAGCTACAATGGGGTGTGAGTTACTGCGTTGCTGTCCAGTTGGTTGCGGTTGCATGCTTGCGGCTGGAGATTAGGGCTAGATGGCACTGGGACGAATGTTGGCTGTCATTACGTGGGGGTTAGTGTTTGGTCGGTGAAGTGTTGCCGTAGCGTATTGTAGTGCATAGTGGGGGGAGTTTTCGGCCAGCGTAGTATCGTGTGAAAGAAGAATGGTTAGGGTACTTGGAACTAATGCGTATCTTGATTGTAGCGATGGTTGTCGCTGTGTGTTCAGCGTGTGGGCTATGTAGCACAAGGGAGAAAGAGGACTGCTATTGGTGGCAGTTGTGTAGCTGCTGTAGTGAGTCGCGATGGATGTAGGCTGAGTAAGTGTCCCTGGTATGGGGTTTGGTTCGCATGTGATAGTGGAGTGGACTGTTGCGAGGACAACGGTAAGGATAGGGCTTCGATATTGGATGTTGCTATTTGGGTATAGGGTCGGATGAGGATGCTGAGGCTTCGTTGGTCAGCTTGTGGCATCAGGAGTTTGCTGTGGACTGCAGATTGGAGCATGGCGAGTGGATACTTCAATTACGGATTGAGGGTCATAGATCGATGGACTTCGAATTGGATTGCGACTTCGAATAGAATTGTGGCGATGTTAGGATTTTGAAGTTGTTTTTTTTTTTTTTTCAATCTGCGTGTGTGTTTTTATAGAGTCTAAATCATATCATTCCAAATCATATCTTATCATATCTAATTGATTTATTAAACGAGATCTAAATTTAATTCAAATCTGATTTAATTAAATCAAACTAGATTCAAACAATCTTAGATATGAATCCCATTTTCATCTTGCTTTTGCAAAAATAGAAAAATAAAGACATAGGTACCTGTTGAGACTCGAACCCAAGACCTCAAATTAAATCCACCCCAAATCCTCCGATACTTATCTGTTAGGCCGTTGGCCTATGTCTTGATATTTAGTTCAATTAAATTATATTTAAACTATTCAATTTCCTATGATAAAAATTTTTAACTAAACTAAAACTAAAACTAAAACTAACACTAAAACTAATTATTCCTAATATAAGTTACTTCCTAAAAATCTACAAAACTCTTTATAATTTTTTTTCTTTTCTTATTTTTTTGGTATTTTCATCATTTGTTAATTTTTATTATCTTTTTATCTTTTATTAATTTTTTTTATTTTTTAATTAGGACCCTTTCTGTAAAAATAAAACTTAGAACTATAGAGGGGCAAAAATTAGGTATCTACAATAGACACGTAAATTTATTTTATTTAATAGACTCGAATGTCTAGCCTACCCCTTGCTCAAACAAATAAATGATCATTACATCTCCTATTTTAATTAGTTAGATTTTATATATTCTATTTGTCTTTATTTTGTATTTCTAATGAAAGTTCAATATGTTTAAAATTGATCGTGATATTTCAACACGGATGTATGCTATGATTTTGAATATAGCTTATTATAAAATTTTAAAAGGTAAAAGAATATTATAGTTTTAAAAGATAAAGATAAAAATAAAAATCAAGATTGTTATAGTTTAATAGTATCATCATTAGTTTTTTTATTAGGATGGATTGAGGTTTGAATCTTTCCTCCTTATAGTCGATCCAAAAAAAAAAAAAAAAAAAACAAAAGAAAGGAGGATTACATATTTAGGGCTCGACCTTTTGCACCTACTTTGTGTGTTTGCAAGCAATGTCAAATAAGGATTTTGTTAATCTCGTTAAGTTTTTCTTCCATTTATGTTATGTGATGCATTTTGATTAGCTCATTTTTTTGTTAAATAAATATTGTAATAAAATATCTTAAAAATAAATAAAATAATAAAAAAGTAAAAATTTTCAAAAATAGAAAAAAAAACATATATACATACATATAATAATAAATATATAATTTTATTAAAATTGCAATGAAATAAATAGATTAAAAAATTAGAAAAAAAAAAAACTCGAAAATGAAAAAAAAAAAAAAGGTTCCAACACCACTTGAGGGGAGTTGCACAACCTTTCCCATAAGTTGCCGTTGGCTTCCCCTTAGCTTTTAGGTGGCAAGAACCAAAACTAAGTTTTTGGTAATAGTGTGCCCCTTTACATCAATAAGCAACCACCTACGACTAGCTGTGAGTTACATGACTTACCTTTTTTAGTGGGTCACTACCTACTATCACTTGGTGTTGGTTCCAATCACCCTAAGGCCATAAGGTGGTAGCAACAACTTATAAAGAGTTGCATAGCCTCTTTAGGTGGCCATCGGATACTCGTCAGCTTAGTGGTGTCAAAACTAATTTTTTATTTCTTTTTTGTTTTCATTTTACCATCTTTTAATTTTATTTATTTTATTGCAATTTTAATAAAAGTATATGTTTATATATTTATTATTATATATGTGTTTATCATTTGTTTTTTCTTTTTTTTTTTAATAATTTTTCCTCTTTTTTCGGAATTTTTCAAAAATTTTTACCTTTTTTATTATTTTGTTTATTTTAAAGATATTTTGTTATAATATTTATTTAATTAAAAACATGGATCATAGTCCATACAAATGGATAAAAAACATAATGGCATTAATGGAAGTCCTTGTTTGATATTGCTTGCAAACCATTGATTGTGAGATGAATCAACTATGATTGAGAGAGGGAATCAAGCTTTGGTCCTATAGATTAAGAGGTTAATGGACTTTTAACTAGAGTGAACTCCTTGCTTTAAGCTCACCTGCAAAAAGTCGCTTGTAGGTGTATTCATAAAGGCCCTTCAGCACTCAAGTCAATAAAAAAGAATGAGAGAAGTGACATTAAGGAGCTACCCAAGTACTTTAAGTCCTTAGGGAAGGTGCTCTAATAGGGTTTTTTGGTGGGATTTGTGTAGAGTGTTAACAGTGCGGGCCCTTTTACCTGTTGGCTCCTTGTACTATTTATAGTATAAAGAGCACAGCTACTTAGGATATGTATTGGCTCAAGGTTTATTGGTACTCACTGCTAACAGGGGATATCTACTGGGGAGTTGACAGGATCGCTCTAGGATTTTATCAACCATGACCACATTAGCAGTCACGTCTGTAATTTGGGGCTTTAACATTCGTAGAGCATGTTGGGTATGTTGGCTGTAGTATGGATGTTAGAGCATAATTAATGCGACTAGGAGAGGAATAGGCACTAAAGATAATATATTCCAAGAGAGGTAAGTGAGATGCCTTAGAGGAATTGTGGGCTATAGGCCAAACATCGAAGGAGAGCTTGTTGAGGCAAAGGAGCCTTTGGGCCCAAGAAAGGAAAGGGCCTTTTTGACTCGAGCTTGTTAAGGGGACTGGCTATGTACTTTGGAGGTAATTATTAGAAGATTAGGTGCTTGTAGGCCAGGCCTTCGATATGCTCTCATGGGCTTGAATGGAGCTTATTAGGGCTGTTTAATTGTTGGTGGGCCTAAGGAGAACCCTTATTTAGAATTGGGCTTCAAGCCAAGCCAAAATTAGGTATTGATACTTGCCCATACCCCCTTCTCCTATCCCTACTCTCATTAACATTGAAGATGCAATGAGAGTAGGTCTATTGGAAGCATAGGCTCAAGGTGATAAGGGTTATGTTTTAAGCAAGGTGCCCGTATTAGTTGTTGGGTGAAGTGACATCTGATATGTTTGATAGGGTTAATCTTGATGTGTAGTGATTTTGGGCGTGATTGATGTGATTGTTAGGCTACTTAAGATGTAATGATGGCTTCTTAGGAGGAGTTATATGCATTGATGATCCCTTGGAAAAGATTATGTGTGTGGTTGCCGACGTACATAGTGACATTAGCAATGTGTGTGCGTGAGCTAATCTAGGCCATCGGTTAGTGGATTAGGATACATGGATGGTTGGGACGCGACGCACATCCTTGTAGTTAGTACTTACTCGGTAGTGGGGAAAACTATTCATCTTCCCTTTAGGCTTATCTATATAAAGGAGGCTTGGGACTCTCATTTTTCACTTTCGCTTTGAAACTAAGGGGTGACTCTCTCGAAATTTCTTTTGGAAAGCACATTTCTAGTTCTTTTGGTATATTTTCTCCATATTTCCCTTGTTCTCGCATACCGGTCATGGTCGGTGAGATAGCTTCTGATTCTCATGGTGACTATTCAGGTACTTTGATTTCACGAGAGGTTGACGAGAATTATGAGGAGATAATTCATGAAGGGGGTTGTAACTCTACATCTTCCCCCTCAACCAATGAAGGTAACGACAATAAACGACGATGGGGGCTAGATTTTGTTTACCTAAGAGGAGAGGAGGGGTTAGGTTGCTAGGAGGCCTTGGGATGTGTATGCCTTAGATGATGAGGGCAATGAAATGGAGGTATCATTGCATTCTACAAACTCCAAAACAAAGGCATGTGTTTGAATGCATTTTGTGGAGGATGCCACAAAGCTAAGGTTAGTGAATTGAGTAGTAAGGAATGTGCCTAGGTAGCGAGTGAAGATGCCTATGAGTAGTGAGACAGCATTCTAGATTGGTGATGAGTGGTCATTTTGTATGTACTCGAAGCCTTCGAGTTGGGGTTGCGACTGCAGCTACCATTTTCTGAGTTTTTAGTTGAAGTGTTTAATTACTTCAAAATTTCTTTGAGTGCTTTATAGGGAAATTCTTGGGTGTAGTTGCTTTGGTTTGAGATAGTTTGTTGGTGGATACTCAAAAGGTCGACAACTCGTCTATTTAGGCATTTGTTCCAAGTGAAGAGGGGCCTTGATAGTCAGGTATATATCACTAACCGAGGCGGGTTGTTGAAGGTGTTTAATAGTCTTCCAAACAAGGTGGATTATTGGAAGGAATATTTCTTTTGCATCCAAATGCTTGAGAAGCCGAACTTCCTAATAGCCTATACAGTGCTTATTTAAGCAACGCTAGTTGATCATCTAGAGGTGGAGGAAGATGAGGCTAAGGAAGAGGTGTTAGACCTTGCTAATTGAAAGTGGCTTTGCTATTTAGCTATTATTTAGAAGTATACCAATGGCAAGCCTCCATATGGGATGGAGATAGGTATACCCTAACTCTTGCTGAAGGGGAGTGGTTAGTGTTTGCCGCGCCCCGTTGTTGTTTTAATGGGCAATGTTTGGTTTGCTTGTCCTTAGCATAGTGAGTGGTTATCTTTCCTTTTATTTGTATTAAGTTGTTGTTTGTGCTTGCAGCAATGCAGGTAGTGTTTAAATAGATTAAGCAAAAGCTGTTCACTATTTAGGATAAGTGTATGAAGGAAGCGGCAGAGGCAGAGAAGAAGAAGAAGCATATAGCTATGGAGGGTGAGTAGGGGAATTTGTAGCCTCATTCCAAGAAGAGCAAGAAGAAGAAATGGACTAGGCAACAAACCATTCTTGAGGCGGTGCAGAATGAAGTGGAGGCTATTCTCGTGGGTACTACTATTTCCTTAAGTGTGGGAATAAGCTCAAGCCACGAGGTTGCTATGTCTAGTAGTAGGGACAAGCAAGTTATTAGGGAGGAGCCACATTGATTAGAGGAGGTTGAGCTTGCTGACTCGAGTGCAAACCTCATGAATTATTGTGGGTTGGTGTAATGGGCTAAGGTTGATGAGTAGGAGTAGTAGGGGGATTAATAGGTAACCATACAAGATGTTAGCATTTGAGTAATCGAGATCCCAGATGATGAGGAGCTCCTGTGATAGGCTGTGCTAAGAGCAGATAAGGGTGATCGCATTTAGGTGAGTCTAAGCTCGTAGAAAGCTTGAAAATGAGGATAGAAATGCATGAGAATAATGAAATAAACTAGCAAAACCTACGAACACATTCTAAGGATACAATGCACCAAGGAAAACTCCATTGACTTACAAAACTAGCTTGATATAACGCATGAGTTAGCTTAGTGAGGTCACTTGCCACTTAGTCTCGCCTGAGGGTTAGGATAAGAGTAGAGAAAGGGAGTAAGCACACTTAGCTCACGAAAAGAACAAGTAGTATAGTCAATATTTGAGATGTTGTTGTGGCTACATTTACAAGGATATTTATAGCTGAAAAGTTGGGGTACCCTACCTAAAATGGAAAAGACAAAAAGGGTACTGTCTAAAAGAAGTAATGTATAAGGAATAATAAAAGGCACAAATGAAAAATCAAAGAAATTAGTGATTAGTGTAGCAAATCTTATTACGTGAGGGCAGGACGTGTGGCAGATAGTCATTAGGATATTCTTAGTAGAAATAGATAGAGTTATACGGTCAATCTGGAGGTTGCTGAGCAAACTTGGTGGTTCTTTTGAGGAGATGTTGGCTCGGATGCATTTTAAGGTTCTCAGCATAAGTACTGCCGAACTGGTGGTCAGTATAGGTAAAGTAGAGTAGTCTATAGGGCTAGCAGAGTAGTTAGGGGAATAGGAATTAGGTCCGCACTTAATAGTTGACAAAACTGAAACAACTTTGCTTATTATGTGAAGTCATTCGAAAGTGAGGATTAACTCCGCTTTACTTAGAGTTGGTTGGAATGAGAGAATCCACTTAGTCAGTCCTTCAAGCCCTCGAGCTTTGGCTTAGGTCAATGGTCTAGTTGTTTGATTCTCATCATCCCTTTTGGGTTGATTTGGATTTGGGATCAAATTTGGCTGGTCTTTGCTTAATTCTCCTTCAGGTCAATAAGAACTGAAGTCAACAATATTAAAAGTGTTAGAAACTCCATAGTCTTTAGGTAATTTCAATTGATAGGCATTGTCATCGATCCTTTGGAGTATTTTGAAATGACCTTTAACTCAGGCAGATAATTTATTTTTTCTCTTGCTTAGAAACCTCTCCTTGCTTAAGTGTAGCCAAACTAAATTGCTAGACTGATATTGTACTATTTTCCTTCCTTTGCTTCTTCTCTCTTAACTTCTTGGTAGCTTGGTTAATCTACCTAGCAACCTTTTGATAGATTTGCTTAATAGACTGTATTCAAGCTCTTGCTTTAAGGTCTTCTTGCTCATGTATAGGTATTGGAGTGTGATCAAGGGGTAGTTTTGGGTTGAAGCCATAGGCAACTTCAAATGGTGTTTGCTTGGTGGTGCTATATATCGTGCGATTGTAAGCAAATTCTACCATAAGCAAACAGATATCCTAATTAATTAAATTCTTCCCTATTGCAACTCAAAGCAGTAATCCCAAAGTGTGGTTGACTACCTCCATTTGGCCATTGATTTAAGGATGACAAGAAACGTTGAAGAGTAGTTTAGTCCCCATATGATGCCAAAGAGTTGTCTAGAAATGGCTTAGAAACTTTGGATCGCCATCTGATACTACACTTCTTAGTATGCTATGCAAATGAACAATCTCTTGCAAAAAGAGAATAGCAATAGCTGAAGCATTATTAGTTATTGAGCAGGGCATGAAGTGCACCATTTTGCTGAACCTATCCATGATGACCATTACTATATCTTTGCTTTGTATAGTTCAGGGTAGTTTAAGGACAAAGTTCATGCTCATTTCAGACCAAGGCTTGGTTGGAATGGGTAAAGGCATTGCTTTCTCTTGTTCGACTCAGCATTTGGCCTTCTTACAGGTAGCACAATTCTCAACAACCCAATGTACATCCCTCCTCATCATAAGCTAAAAGAATCTCCCATTCATTAATTCATACATCCTCTTCTCTCCAAAATGTCCAGACAGTTCTTTACCATTAACTTCTCTTACTAATAACTCTCTTATGGAATAGGTTGGTACACATAACTTACCATCTCAGAACAAGCATCTATCCTCTACATGATAATCATCTACTATTCTTCGTTCTACACATCGCCCAAATATAGAACCAAAATACGGGTCTTGAGGATATTGTTGTTTAATGCGCGCAAATCCCAAGAGTCTCATCTATAGTTCAGTAAGAAGAGCATGCCTTCTTGATAGTGCATCGGCAACTACATTACTCTTGCCTTGCTTGTATTTGATGATAAAATTAAATCCTTTCAGAAATTTAACCTATCGAGCTTAGTACTTAGAAAGCTTTGATTAGCTCTATAGATACCTCAAGGACTCATGATCTATATATATGATAAATTCCATTGGTAGAAGGTAATGCTACCATACTCGAAGAGCTCAAATTAATGTAAATAGCTCTTTGTCATATATGGAATAGTTCAATTGTGCTCCTCTGAGCTTTTCATTATGATAAACAATAGGTCTGCCTTCTTGCATTAGCATAACTTTGATCTCGACACCTGACGCATTGCATTTAAGCTCAAACACTTTCTAGAAGTCTAGTAGAGCTAAGATAGGGGCAGACGTCAATCTTTCATTCACCTTGGCAAAGCTTCCCTCCTCTTTATCTCCCAACTTAAATTGTAAACTCCTAAAATTTCTAACCCAAATCTTAGATTAGACTTAAGTGTGTTACGTGACCTTAAGAGTCGACAAGGCTAGATAACATGAAAACCCTAAGATAACAATCGAAGATTCAATTGTGTATAAACATATTAAACACTAAATGTGTAAAAAACATTGAAAATTGTACCTAAAAGTGATAAAAACCCTAAAACCCTAATTTTAAGCTTATAAATGTGCTCATTTATTTCAATCATGCTAAAAACCTTAATTGAGCATAAAAAACTCAACAATGTGATAAATCATATAAATGATTAACCAATAATCAAAGATAACTTCTGATTGCTCATAAACGTGTACATACTAAATTAATTTATTAGAAATTATGATATTACATTATAGATAATATTAACCTTATAATTATACAAATGAGCTAATAATATGAAAGTTTAAGTATTTAGTTGGTATTTAAACCCTATATAGTGATTGTTAGTATTATAGATCATAATTTTCATGATAGATATCTTAATTATGGTACTGAATATTATCTATATTATTATAAATAAGGTTCCATTAATTGTTTTACTAATTATTTCATATATTTCCTTATTTTTCCCCTTTCCTTAATTTTTCTTCTAATTATATTCATTTCTAAAAATGTATGGAATAATTACATGTAAATGACAAGAGTTAACCAAGTCAATATTCGACCAAGGTCAAAATGTTGACTAAGTCAAGTGTTGACCTTAAATGTTGACCTTAAATGTTGACCAAGTCAAAGTATTGTCTAAGGTCAACACATGTCTTTTTCATCTAGAATTTTTTTTTTCACTTTTCATAGAATTCTTCTCATTTTTCACATGTTCTTTTTGTTTTCATTCTTATCCCCTTTTTGGCAGTCCACTTGCCCCCTTCTAGAACCCCTTTTCTTTTTCTTTTTCTTTTCTTACACATTTAAGACACAATAAAACACACTTTTGTTTCCCCCCATCCAAAACTGTGACCCCTCTTCTCCTTTCCCTTTATTTCACTTTTCAATTTCACTTTCATAATTTCAACAATTCACCTACAAACTACTATACTGTATATTTGCACTCCTCTTACATATTACAAAGGAAAAAGAGGTATATTTTTATTTGATCTTCTATTTTAATAAGTAATTAGTTATTTACCTTATGTTAATATTGGAATTCTTGTGTAATATGTACATATATCTTAGTACATATAAGAAACCTTATACACATACATATAAGTGTAGCGATTTCTTTTAGTGAGCCTATAGGGCTCTTCTCTTCACTAATTTCTTTAGGTAAGCCCATCCTATAGGGTGCTTCTCTTTACCAATTTCTCTTAAGTAAGCCCATAGGGCGCTTCCTTTCATTATCAAGTCCTTTTAGTGAACTCATAGGGCGCTTCTTCTAAGACAATTAAGAGTTGCTAGTCCCCTAGGGACGCTCCTACTTAAGTTAGTGAGCTTAGAAGAGTACGACTAGGTTTTTCTAAATCAATTCCAATTTAGGATTGCTAGTCCTCTAAAGATGCTCCTAGCTAGGTTAGTGAGCTTAGAAGAGTACAGTTAAGTTTTTCCAAGTCAATTCCAATTTAGGATTGCCAGTCCTTAAGAGACGCTCCAGTCTAGGTTAGTGAGCTGAGAATAGCACGATCAGGTTTTTTCAAATCGATTCCAATTTAGGGTTGCTAATCCCTTAGAGACGCTTCTACCTAAGTTAGTGAGCTTAGAAGATTATGATCAGGTTTTTCCAAATCAATTCCAATTTAGGGTTGCTAGTCCTCTAGAGATGCTCTTGCTTAGGTTAGTTAACTCAAGAAGGCATGACTAAGTTTCAAATCGATCTTTCTAGCTAGCTCTTAGGGTGTTAAACCTTTCTGAAACTTAGTTGACTATTAGAGCACATTCTCTCCCCCTTACCTTTTACCTTTCACCAAATCCCCAGTGAATTGATTCTAGGATAGTTAGCAAGTTGTTGCGCTTCTTAGGACAAATACTACCCTTGGGGTAAAAATGGTGTAAAGTTTTACTCAAATTTCATCATAAAAAAGTAGCTGTAGATACCCCATTTTTAAAATTTTTAGAATAGGGTAAGGGGTTCGACTCAGAAAAAGTAGAAAAAAATAAAAAATTTAGACAAAAGTACAAAAAATAAAAATATTTATAAAAATAAAAAAATAAAAAATTTATAAAAAATATAAAAAGATAGAAGATTTAGAAAAAAAAATCACAAAAAAAGGGAAAATAGAAAAAATCACAAAAAGTAAAAAGTTTAGAAAGATAGATTTTTTTCTAAGTAAAACAATTTTTAGGAAAATATATATCTTTTAAATAAAAATAGGCATTTAGATTTGTGTTAGGGTTAGTAGGTATAATTTAATTAATTTTGGTAGTTTTTATTTAGGTGGTTCATGGTTTAAATGCATTTTGCTTGCAAAAAGAGACAAGGTACAGGCTAACAGCTCATATGATTAAGTTTTTGGTCTTTCATTTGGAATTAACAAGGAGATACTAGGTTCGATTTGTGTACAATTTACTTTGTACCTTTTATTTTTTTTTGGCTGGGCTAGGATACGTGTTAGCCTATAATTGGTTAACCATGTTTTCTTTCTTTTGCCTTTGTTTCTTGCCTCCTTTCTTGCATTTTCCCTCTTGAGGAGCTTGTTTTGTGACCAAATTTCATCAATTCTTCTTCACAATTTCACTTAACCATTAATTTGGTGAAATTGTGAAGACTACATGGCCTACTTCGAATTAGATTCCAAAATCTATCCAAATTCGGGCATTTAAAAGGTAAAATATCAAATAGAAAATTCAAAAAACATTAAATGTTTAAATTTTCCATTGAGGCCTCCCTTGCTTGATTTGAGCTCCATTAATGAGGAACGAAGCTTCCTCTTTATATTTTAAGCACATTTAAATACTTAAGAAAATCTTTTAGTTAGTAATCATACCCGAGTCACACTCAATCACTTTAGATTTGAAATCAAAGCTCGATTAAGACCCATTCATTGTGGTCTATGAATTTGATGAGTTGTGGAACTTTCCATGCAAATTTGAAGCTTGATCAATATAAAAGAGGAGCTAGGGACTTGATTCTAGCATTGAATTTACTCTCAAAACACTAGAAATCACATCCTCATGCTCTTTCTCTCTCTATACGACGCCACTCACCCTCTCTAAGCTTATTCTCTCCATAGTCACAATCAAAGGAAACCACTACCATTATGAACATCCCTACGACACCAACTTTACATACTAACCACCGTCGCTCTTAACCGTGTTCTCTAATCACGTTAACTAATTCGCTGCCACTAAACCCTAAACCATCGTAGCTGTCCCCTCTCAAACCACCACCATTGTTGCTCCTTTCACAAAAATAACCTTACTACGAAGCTTGCTACCCTTAGAAACCCGTAACCCAATCACCCTTTTGATGCTGGTGGCTACCACTAACGTTGCATGCTGTTGCCACCAACTGCCTAATGTCAAAAAGGCACCAAATGACCACCATTGGTTGTGGTGTTTCACCTACCCCCCACATCCCCAATACAATTCTCATAAGTCTACCTTCACCCATTAGTTTCAGCCACTGCATTGCCTAGAAAAGCTGCATCTCAACCGTAGTCTTCTCTCCAAATTGCAACCCGAGTGTGACCCACTTCGACTTGACGTAGACTCGTGCATTGACCCAATCCAAGCTCACCTAATTGACTTGTGCACCTTATCCTTAATTCGACTTTGTTTTTGTTAGTTATTCGATTTTTGATGTAATTTATTATTTATTATTTATTTTTTTCTTTTCTACATATGTAATTGTAAGAAAAAAAGAAAACAAAAAAGAGAAAGAAAAAAAAAAGCTTTGTTTTTTTTTTATTTAATACATAAATATAATTAAATGATAAGAAAATAATAAAAGTAGTAATAAAAAATTGAAAATTGTTTATCACTTAGAAAAATTATTTTCCAAATAAATAAAAATAATTAACCCTTTTTTCCAAATTAGAACTTTCCCAAAATATAAAAAAAAAAATCCAATTAGAACTCTTTAGAAAATTTTTCAAAAATAAATTAAAAAAGTTAAGGAACTTAAAGTCAACCATTTTCAAAAGTTAAAAGAAATTAACTTGCTAATATTATTTTTTGAAAGAATTACGTACATCTGATTTAAAATAGTTGATACGTAAGCATCTCCAAAGTGACGTAAAGAATGAAAAAAATTAGTTTTGCCTTTCTTTTAGTTTAAAATTGTTTGGTTAAAAGTAGTTTTTAAGCTATTATTCAGAAAAGGTGATTTTTAGAATTCAAGTTTGAGTTTGGAAAGTTGTGGTACCTATAAGAGTTTAAAAAATCTAATTCCTGGACTTGTATCTCTAGTTTCTTCAAAACCCCTTTTTTTTTCAAAAAGTTGGTCTTCTTACACGAACTAGAATCTAGATCAAAACCATATCCACCTATTTGGTTTTCACCTAAACCATTTCCTGACCCCAATCTAGTGGCGACTCTAAGGATTTTCAAAACATGTTTAAAAACCAAGTTTTTTCTTAACTCTTAGGTGGGGATTAATATTAAACCAGTTAAGGTGTAATATTAATTGGGTTAAGGAAAATAATAAAAAAAAAAATCAGGCTTGGTAGCTACTAAGTCGATCTAGGCTTTTTTATTGAAGGTTTGTTCATGATGGCTTCGAGAACACTTATGTGTTCAAGAAAGATAGGAGGAAGATTACATTGAACCCTATGACACCGAATCAAGTTAGTAAGCTATAAGCTAAACTTGCTCAAGGATTTAAGAAGACTTTGATTATGAGTAAAGCTGAGCTTTGAAAGACTATAAAGGTCGACATGCCAACTTTTATGTTGGTTAGGTGCCTACTAGAGTTGAAAGAGCAAATTGAGCTAGCCTTTGAAGTGAGGGAACTATTGGATGAATATGTTGACTTGTTTCCAAAATAGTTACCTAAGGGATTATCACCTTTTAGAGGCATTGAATAATGCATTGACTTGATACCCAATGCTAACCTATTAAATAAACTAGCTTATTGGATGAACCCCGAACAAGCTGTTGAACTTTAAAGATAAGTTAATGAACTATTGGATAAGGGATATGTGAGGGAGAGTCTTAGCCCCTATGCTGTACTTGCATTGCTCGTGTTGAAGAAGGATGTAACTTAGCGTATGTGTGTGGATAGTAGAGCTGTCAATAAGATTATGATCAAGTCTAGGTACCCCATCCCGAAGCTAGATGATATGTTGGATGAACTAAGCAGCGCGAGGGTATTTAGCAAGATTGATATGAAGTCTAAATACCACCAAATTCTAATGAGATAAGGGGATGAATGGAAAATTTCTTTTAAGACCTGGCATAGCTTGTACGAATGGATGGTCATGCCTTTTAGACTATCAAACATCCCAAGTACTTTCATGAGGCTGATGAATCATGTTTTAAGAGATCTGATTGGGAAGTTTGTTGCCGTCTACTTTGATGACATCTTTGTCTATAGTGCTAGCTTGGTAATGCATACTGACCACCTTCGTGTTGTTTTTGATGTCCTCCGAGTAGAGAAATTGTTAAGAAACCTAAAGAAATGTTGTTTTTGCTGGGAAGAAGTGATCTTCTTAGGGTACGTGGTTAATGGAAAGGGATTGAAGGTTGATGAAGAGAAGGTATGAGTCATGGTTGAATGGCTAACCCCAATATCCTATGCTGAGGTGAGAAGTTTTTATGGATTGGCATAATTCTACTGATGCTTTATCGAGGGATTCAGTACCATTGTAACGCCTTTGATTGAGCTTATGAAGAAGAATGCAGAGTTCAAGTGGGGAGAGAAAGAAGAGATGAGTTTTACCGAAGTGAAAGCTAGGTTGACCTCTACCCTAGTCTTGGCTTTACTAGACTTTGACAAAGTATTTGAGCTTGAGTGCAATGCGTCAGATGTTGACATTGGAGATGTGCTGATGTAAGAAGGTTGAGCTGTTATTTATCATAGAGAGAAGCTCAAAAGAGAACAATTAAATTATTTTGTTTATGACAAAGATCTTTTGGCCCTAATCTGAGCTTTTTGTGTGTGGTAACATTATCTTTTACCAAAAGAATTTGTTGTATACATAGATCATGAGTTCTTGAGATATTTGTGGAGCTAATCCAAGCTTTCCAAATGCCAAGCTCAATGGGTTGAATTTTTGGAGGGATTTAATTTTGTCATTAAGTATAAGTAAGGCAAGAGTAATGTAGTTGCTGATGCTTTGTCGAGGAGACATATTCTACTCTCTATGTTGTAGACTAAATTGTTAGGGTTTGCAAGCATATAAGAGCAGTATTAGAATGATCCTCATTTTGGCCTTATATATAAGCACTGTAGAGAAGGAAGAGAATTGGATGAGTACCTTGTCGAGGATGGTTATTTGTTAAGAGGTGGCAAGTTGTATGTGTTGAATTATTCAATAAGGGAGTTGCTGGTGAAGGAAGCCCACAATGGAGGACTTTTTGAACACTTTGGGGAATGGAGAATGTATGAATTGTTGAATGACAGGTTCATTTAGCCTAAAATAAGGCATGACTTGCATCTTGTGATTAAGGGATGTGCTATTTGTATGAAAGCAAAGAGCTGAGTAGCGCAAGGGAAAGCAATGCCTCTACTTATTCCAACTAAACCATAGGCCGACCTGAGTATGGATTTTATCTTCAACTACCTTGAATTGTCTAAGGTAAAGAACTTTGTGATGATTGTCATGGATAGGTTTGGTAAAATGGCACATTTCATGCTCTATACCAAAACTAATGATGGTTTGGCTATTGCTTCTTTGTTTTTGTAAGAAGTAGTTTACTTGGTGTCAAGGAGTGTGGTGTCTAACAAAGATTTAAGATTTCTAAGCCATTTTTGGAGAACCCTCTAGCATTGGATGGGAACCAAACTACTGTTTAGGCCCTCTTACCACCCCCAAATTGATAGCTTGACAGAAATGATCAACCATACCTTAGGATCACTACTTTGAACTATAGTGAGAAAGAACTTTACCGACTAGAACATTTGCATACCTATAGTCAAATTCACTTACAATAGGATAGTATATGATATGGACTCGTAGGTGAACACACGAATCCAATATCATACGTAACCAAAAGGGATGGGTCCAAGCCCCAAGATGGCTTAAAATGTAAATGATAGTTGAGGGAAAGCAGGGGTCTTTGTGCACCGACGATGGATATGATGTAGCAACGCCTCACACAAGCTCAGGTCACATTTGATATGATGCACAAGTGTGGTTGAAAGTCACTTGCTACTAGTTTACGCTCGAATGGACTAGATAAGAGTAGCTTAAGAGTAAACAGGAGGATACTTAGCTCAAGAGGAAAAAAAAAAAGGTTCAGTATATTCTTCTGTATGTCTATCTCTTCGGCTGTTACATTGTATGCCTATTTATAGTACCCTGTTAGGATAAGTTTTATGTTACAGATAATTACAAAAAGGAATTCCTATTTGCTAGATAAAAAGGAAAGCACTATATAAGGAGACACAAAATTGTGCGCAGCGAATGTCATTTGTTAGAAAGGATAGTATGGTTGTTAGTAAAGACAGTGCGCGTACGTTTTTACTGTGATTCTGATAGTATTGTGGTCCAAGCAGGGGTGGACCTTTGTTCAGGCCTGCTCGGCATTAGAAGGGGCTGGATTGGGGTTGGTTCAGGGACGACTCACATTGGGGTTGTCCTTAGATAGTCAGCTCCTACTAGTTATGCTCAGCCTCGATACAATGGAGATTGATGCATTCTAATTTGGCACTAGGACTACGGTTTGATGGAGGGTTCGGCTCGGCATACTAGTTGATCACCTCGATAGCATCCTGGATGGCATGGAGAGCAAAGTAGCTCGGTAGATCAGACTAGGACAAGCGCTGCTCCTCGATGCTTAACTTACCTTGGACAGCTTAGTAGACCACTTGAGAGAGCCCTTGGGTTCGAGAACGAAAAATTGGTCCTTGATCCCTATCATCTCCTTCGGGTTGTTTGAGATAGTCCAAATGGCATTATAAGGCACTCATATAAACCATGTCATGTCTTGAATACGGTTTTCCACTCATCTCCTTCATGCATTCAGATTTGATGGTATCCAGATTTGAGATTGATCTTGGAGAACACTTAGCTCCACTTAACTCGTTTAGCATATCATCAAGCCTGGGTATGGGATACCTGTACTTGATGGCTCTTCGATTGATGGCTCGGCTATCTACACACATCCTCCAAGAACCATCCTTCTTCGGCATTAATAGGATTGGCATAGCACAGGGGCTCAGGGACTCATGTACATACCCTTTCTTCATGAGGTCGTTTACTTGCCTCTATAGTTCGGTAGCCTGTTTAGGGTTCAACCTATCGGTATTCAATAGTGCGGCTCCTGGATGCAAGTCAATTGCATGCTCGATGCCTTCGATTAGGGGTAGACCCTCTTGTAGCTCCTCTAGGAATAGGTTGACAAAGTCCTCTAGTAGGGTTTTTACCTCGGTCAGCAGCTCTTCTTCCTCGGGTCTCATCTCTAGGAGCTCCCTGATAAGCAGATAGGTTGGTCCCTCCAACTCCATTTCTCTTTTCAATTCAGCTCAAGTTAATACCAAAGCCTCCTTCTTTAGGGTTAGGCTAAGCTGGGACTGCATGACTTTTACTTACTCAACAGTCATAGGATTCAATTTCAATCTTCTTCCTTCATGCTCTATAGAACATGTGTTCCTCCTACTGTCATATATAACTGCTCAGTCGAACATCTATGATCATCCAAGTAAAAGGTGGGATGCACTCATAGGTAGTATATCACAAAGCACTTCATCTCAATAATGGCCTATAAAGATCGGCATGGACACCTGTTTGTTCACTTGTAGGGCTCCCTTATCACTGAGTTAATGAAGCTTGTAAGGTTTTAGGTAGGGCATGGTCGGCAATTTTAGCTGCTAGACCATAAATGCAGAGGTTGCATTGGTGTAGCTCCCATTGTCAATGATCAGCGTGCATAGTGATTCGTTTACCTTGCACCCAATATGGAAGAGATTTTCTCTTTGCTCGTTTTCAGGCACATGACTGATTCTCATTATCTTCCTTAACACTAGAGTGGTCGGCATGAAGTTGTCTTCCTTGTTGCAGATAACTTCCTCCTCTAACAGCTGAGTCTGTTTGTTCTCCTTTGACTTTACTTCCTCATCAGTACTATTGACCTCAACGATCAGTGCCTTGCTTAAGCCTTGGCATTTGAAACACTTGATTTCACTTGTCTTCCTCCCTGAACTCTGGCCCTTCTCAAACCTCCTCGGGGGTTCCTTTTCCTTTGCTCGAGTGGTTTGAGCAGGACGGGTCTTAATGACCTTGTTTGGTTCCGTTCACATAAGTCTGCTTAGAACAGGTCGGCTACTTCCAAGACGGTTGATGGGTGGTCGGAATCTTCTTATTCGGCACCTTTCTATTCTCTAGGTGACTTGGATTACATCATTGAGCGTTCTAACATCCATGGTTTCCAAGACATCCCCAATCTCATACCTCAATCCACCAATGAATCGAGACACAGTTCGATCTTTTGGCTCCATAACTTCGCATCGGATCATTAGCATTTAGAACTCTTTAACGTAAGCATCCACACTCAATCCTCCTTGCCTTAGTTCTTGCAGTCTCTTGAAGGAGCACAAACCTCCTTCACATAACTCTCTTCATTTCATTTCAACTCCTAATCTCTCGCTCTCCTTCCCTTCTTCTAGTGGCTTATAGGTTCTTCCACCATAAGGCGGCATAGCCGGTGAACTCCAATACAACTAGCTTAACCTTTTCATTTTCAGGCACTTCGTAGCATTCAAACTGCTTTTCAATATGATCTACCCAATCAAGGTAGTCCTCAGCATCACTACTTCTAGAGAAACTCGGGATATGCTTCCTCAATCCCTCAACCTTAAGGGCTTGTACATTCCTTTCCTCAGGTTTGTAGTACTCCTCTGCTTCATCACCTCCTTCTTCTTCCTCCTTAATCTCTTTAAGCGTTAGTCTTCTTCTAGCGTCCTTACCAATTCCTTCAGCTCGGGATAGTCGAGCTAGAACATTATCTTGGCCAAACTGACCATTGCCTTGGCCTTGCTGTTTGCGTTCCCTAGTGGAGCTATTTTTAGCTCACTGTCTATCTTCTTGGATGACAGTTATCAAACTAATTACCAAATTGGTAAGCCTATCTAAGTGGTCACCCATTGACTATGGTGAGGAGCTTCCTTCTTGTCCTTGACCATGTTGAGTACTACTTTCTTGGTTTCCCAAAGTCACTTGCAAACTTGAATCCGACATTGATGTTTACTTCACAATGACGATTTCCCAACAAATATACAGTCACCCACACTTTGTTTTAGCATATCAAAAATAGGGGAAAACAGAGTATAAAACACTTCTTACTACTAAACTTCAAAGCTAACAATAAAACCAATTTCACATGAAAGCAGTGACAAACTATTAAAAGAACACAGTAACAAAATCTAGCTTCAAATATAGCTAAGCTCTGATACCAAGATGATACGGATTCGTGGGTGAATACACGAACCCAATATCACGCGTAACCAAAAGGGGTGGATCCAAGCTGCAAGATGGCCTGAAATATAAATGATAGTCGAGAGAGAGTAGGGGTCCTCGTGTACTGACGATGGATATGACACACTAATGCCTCACACGAGCTCAGGTTGCACTTAATACGATGCACAAGTGTGGCTGAAGGTCACTTGCCACTAGTCTACGCTCGAATGAGCTATATAAGAGTAGCTCAAGGGTAAATAGGAGGATACTTAGGTCAAGAGAAAAAAAAAAGGTTTAGTATATTCTTCTGTATGTTTATCTCTTTGCCCGCTACATTATGTGCCTATTTATAGTACCCTGTTAGGATAAGTTCTATGTTACAGATAATTACAAAAAAGAATTCCTATTTGCTAGATAAAAAGGAAAGTATTATATAAGGAGACATAAAATTATGCGTAGCGAACGTCGTTTATCAGAAAGGACAGTACGGTTGTCAGTAAGGATAGTGCGTATACATTTTTACTGTGATTCTGACAGTATTGTGGTCTAAGCAGGGGTGGACCTCTGTTCAGGCTTGCTTGACGTCAGAAAAGGCTGGACTGGGGTTAGTTCAAGGACGGCTCACATTGAGGTTGGCTTCGGATGGATGACTCCTGATAGTTATGCTCGGCCTCGGCACAATGGAGATTGTTGCGTTCTAATTTGGCATTGGGATTATGGTTTAGTGGAAGGTTTGGCTTGACATGCTAGTCGATCACTTCGGCAACATCCTGGAAGGTATGGAGAGCAAAGTAGCTCGGTAGATCAAATTGGGACAAGCATTGCTTTTTGGTGCTTAACTTATCTCGGACAGCTCGGCAGACCACCTAAGAGAGCCCTTGGGCTCGGGAATGTGTAATCGGTCCTCGATCCCTATCATTATATGTCACCATTAGGTATGCCTCATTTTAGGTTGTCTACTGTTTCAACCTTAAACTACCCTTCATCTCATCCTTATGCCATCCATTGACTAAGAAGATCCTAAGGCAAGAACTAAAGCCTAATTCATCTAGCAGATCTATCAATGAATCACCCAGTAGATTCATAAAGCTGCTAGAAAACTAAAGGAGAAAGGCAATGGAAGGAAGACGAAGTAGTTTCAGCTTGGAGACTAAGTATGGTTACACCTAGGTAAGGAAAGATTCCCTAATAAGAGGAAGAACAAGCTATTTGCTAAAGCTAAAGGACTGTTTAGGATACTCTAGAAGATTAATGACAATGCATACCAACTTGAGCCTCTAGAAGACTTCAAAGTGTTAGACGTATTTAATGTTGTTCACCTTAACCTTTACCCACCCAAGGAAAACTTGAATGAAGACCATTCGAACTTGATCCTAAATCCCAATTAGCCTAGTGAGGATGATAGGAATCACACCATTGGACCTTTGACCTGAACCTAAGCTTGAGGCCTAGAAAGTATGGCTAGGCAAATTCTTTCTTTATGCCCACTATTGAGAAGCTCAAGCTATTGCAATCTACCGACCTCATGTTATGGCCGAGCTAACCCGTCTTTTAATCATTGATTGTCTCTAGTTGCCAATTAGAGCTATACTTAAACAACATCTTGGCCATATCGAATACATTCGAGCTAAATTCACTTCGAAAGAACTATTTGCTTAGCTTGACACAGTTGACTTACCATCTCCATATGGTACCTCGGTTTGATAGTTACTGCCTTGATCTCATAGAATTATCTTTTCTACTAGAATCATTCATTATACAAAATTGTCTGAGCAATCATGCGCTAGAATCCTTTGTACAATATACCTACTTTTGTTGTATTTTCAATTATACCTTTTGTTATTCCTTGCACATTACTTCTTTTGGACATTACCATTTTAGTCTTTTATATTTTTAAGTAAGATGCCTTAACTTTTCAAGTATAAATATCTACTGGACATGTAGATGTAACACATCATTACCACACTATACCAGAATATTGAATATATTATACTCCTTTGTATGAAGATTGCTCTTATTAGCTAGTTTACCTCAGTCTTATCCTAACCCTTAAGTAAGGCCACGTGATGAGTACCCTTATCGGACCATCTCGTGTGTCTATCGAGTTGTGTCGTGAGTCCTTAGAAGTTCTTTGGTGCGTCATATCCTTAGAGCTATTCATGGGTTGCTTGTTTTACTTTCCCTGTTTTTGTGCCATTCCTATCTCTTTCTTTGAGTTTTTTGCAAGCTTAGACTCATCCTTACGATCTTCTTTGTCAGTCTTTGGATCACTTTGTATTAGTATTGGAGCTAAATTCCCCTTATTAGTAGGTGGACAATTTGAGGACTATTTTGACCTAGTTTAGAGAAGAGATCCGAGGAGAGTAGTGAGTATATTCGATTGATGACTCTTGGTATGTTTGTAGGATGACCTATAGGTTGAGGGTAGAAGGAATGAATCGAATCGTACATTGAAAAATGAAAAAGAATTGGGCCTAGTTGTAAGACTTTAATGAGGACACCATGTGTTTTTATTTTTTATTTTTTGGGTAGAGTAAGGGAGGTAGAATGAGATTGTAATCCCCTATGTAAAATGAAATCTTATGTGGATTGCGGAAGAGAATTTCTATTGGTTTATAAGGCCATAGTGTTAAATATCTTGTCAACTTTATAGGCACCTTATTTTTACCCCTTATAATTTTAGAATTTTTTTTTTAGAATAAGAAAAACGGGTCCAAATTGAGAAAAAAGCATGCAAAAAAAAAAAAAAAGGAAACTTAGAAAAACCTAAAAAATTAGAAAATTTAGAAAAATAGAAAATTTAGGAAAGTGCAAAAAAAAAAAAAAAATAAAAAATCTATAAAATACAAAAAAAGAGAGAAAATTTAGAGAAGTACAAAAAAAATAGAAAATTTAGAAAAAAAGTAAGAAAAAAAAAGGAAGATAGTTTAAAATAGAATACGAAATTTCAAATTGGCTTTAGTATTTTATTTGGACTTTAAATAAAAAAAAAGGGCTGTTGGGTCTAAGCTTATATTTAATTCTAACCTAGGTTGACCTAGTTCCTATATGTAATTTAATTGCATACTTGAACAAGATATAAGTTAATGGTCCGATGGTACTATGCGTGGACTTAGCATGACATATGGGTTAGAGGTTTTAGGTTTGAATCTCCTAATAAATACTTTCTGTCTTTTTCTCTCTCTTCTTTTTTTTTTTTTAAAGTAGAGTACACGTGGCAAGGGGCCATTAGGCTACGTGTTGACGACTGACATGTGGCACACATCTGTTTAGTGGTGCCACGTCAGCTTCATTTCCCCCCTTTTTCTCTCCTTTTCCCTTATTTTCTTTTACGCACACAAATTACAACCCTCATTTTTCTACAATTTCTCAGGTGATTTTCATACACATACGCATGATTTCATGGTTCAATCTCATTCTCCATACGGCTTACTTTGAATAGGGACTAAAAACATGTTGATATTCATCTATTTGAGCTTTCGAATCAAAGCTTGAAATCAGCAAAAAGTCATGCTCTGAGATTTTTGGTCTTGTGTAATCTATCCAACCCGAGAGTTTTAGGCAAGAATAGAAGCTCTATTTCGGTCTTTGAAGTATGTATAACTCATTTGCAACTTCCAAAATAACCTAAATTGTGCTTTCTTTCATAAATTTGACATTTTTTTCAAAGCTCGCAATAAAGGCCGATTCAGCCATTATAGCTCCTTTCGAGCTTATTTAAGCTAAGAAATGTATAAATATCACTCCTTACACTTGATTCAAATGAGAAACCTCACTCAAGAATTTGAAAAACACACACAGAAAAAATGCACATGCTTCGTTTTTCTCTTTACACATAGTTCCCACACTCTCTCTAAATTTAGAAGCACTATGACTCCCTTTGGAGACAAACTACCATAACCACCACTTTTCTTAGGCACCCAGCTCCTAAATAATACCCATATTGCACCTTATCGTGGCCTCAATCCATACCACTAACTGAACCCTAACTAACGATGACCTAAGCTTCAAATACTATGCCCTACCCCTTGTCGAACGAATTTATCACTACAATTAAGTTCATTACGCCCTATAACTTAAGATACAACCTTCTATTCCTTTTTAGCAACCACTATTGAGCTTGGCCACCTTTACCACCATAAGGTGGTTTTCAAACACCATGAAACTGCCATAGTTGGTTGAGGCACTTGGCCTGCCCTCCCAAACCTAATAAAATTCTCATAAAAATGCTCTTTTTTGCTCATTTTGGTAGTCGAATTAAGTTGAACCACCCCTTAGTGTACTGCTTCTCCTCCCTCCTTATCGACCTGATCTTTAACTAAGTGGAGCTCCAAATCTAACTTGAGGACCTAGCTGAATCAACTTGATTTGCCCAAGTTTGACTTGTGCTTGAAATCCAACTTGCCTTCTCTTTGTTTTGTATCTGTATTTTTATGTTATTATATAAATCACATGTAAAAAAAAAAAGGAGAAAAAAAGAAAAAAAAAAAAGAAAGAAAGGAAAGGAAAAAAAAAAGAAAAAGAGAAAGAACAAAATGGGAAAGCTTAGTTTATTTTTTATTTATTTATTTTATTTCTTAGTTAATACATAAATAAAGATAAAATAAAATAAAATAAAATAAAGAAAAATAATAAAAATTAAATAAAATATTGTTTTATAACTTAGAAAAATCTACCTTTCAAATAAATAACTTAAATTAACCCTTTTTCAAAATTATGAATTTTTCTTAGAATTTCCAAAAAATAAACCAAGTTTAGAATTGTTTTTAGAAAATTTCCTTAAATAATCCATATTAGGTTAAAATTGTAAACTCGACTTTTTTCAAAAATTAAAACGAACCTACCTACCTAAAGTTTTCGCTAATGAAATACAGAAAGTCTGATCTCTAATAGAGAGTATGTAACACTTATAGGCCAATTTAAAATAGGGAAACCTTTTTATTTTCCTTTTTGTACAATAATTTCGATTTGTTATTTATGCAAATAGAATTAATTTTAATTGTAAATTTAGAAATGGGTATTTTGAAAGATAAAATTTAAATTTAGAAAGTTAAAAGTGGTATCTGTTAGGGTTTAATATATTAGCCCCCAAACTCAATCTCCAATTTTTTAAAAACCTTTTTAAAATCGATTTTTCACATAACCTAGTGTCTAGATTAAAATCAATTCACTCAATTGATTTTAATCTATACCTTTTCTTAACCCCAATCGAGTGGTGACTTCAAATATTTTCTAAACATGTTTAAAACTTTGATTTTTCTTAATTCTTTATTGAGAGTTAGTATTAAACAGGTTAGGGTTTAATATTAACTGGGTTAAGGAAAATAATAAAAACTGAAAAAAATAGGCTTGATAGCTTGGCGATTGTACTGGGGATGTCAAGAAGGTTAGCTACTTAAAAAAAAAAAACTTTCTGAAATTAAATTTACCTTTTAAAGTACGTATGTTATTTATCTATTTATTTAGTTATTTATTTATTTGTTTCTTGTAAATATATTTTGTTTTGTCACATGCATCATACTTGGGATTTTGGGGGGAATGATTGCATTAAGAATGCAAGGTAGATACGGTTGGACTTAGTTTGTCTTAAGACTGTAGGAGACAGGCCATTGTGTAGGCAACAAGTGTAGTGATGTAGCCATTGTTCGGGTTTGATTAGGCTACCCTACTTAAGTTTCAATGTGACCAATGAATTGTTTCTTTGTAAGTGCATAAGGTCATAGAGCTTGAGTACTTGTAGAACCTATCCTAATTACATACATGAATTTTAGACCAACAAATAAATAATGATGGGGCATATCACCCATGAAAGGTTGGGACTCTATCGGAATTCCATTATACCATAAAAAATATTGTAATATACTTTCCTTGTATGGTAATAATGGAATTTCGGTGAAAGTCCCAACTTTGAACCCCTTTGTTGCCACATTATTATTTAGTTATTGGCCCTTTGTATGTAAATATTAGTGCTTGTTCATTCATGTTTGTAAATAAACTTATCCAGTACCTTTATTTTATAAAAATTGCATTGTTTTCTTTCAGTTAAGTCGCCATTTTAGGATAAGACCATTAGGCTTTGTAAATTATTTTAACCAGCCTTTATAATGATTAAACTTGTAAATAGCCTTTAAATAGAATTGGATTTAAATTTTTCCCTCTTTGTAAAATTTTTGAATTCACCATTCTATTGATTACCATATGTTTTCATAGACCCTCTTAGCCTTTAAAATTGTAAATCCGTAGTCCCTTACCAAAATTCATAAAAAAAAGAAAAAGAAAAAGTTCATTTATGTAGATTCTTGCAATTGTAAGTTTTCATTCCCATATTTTTTTTATTGCTCTTGTCATTAGTTCTCTTTTATCTACTCTTCTTGGATTAGAAATTATTAGTAAATATTAGGTGCCTCATAAAATTTTTCTTTGTAAAATAATTTTTTTCTTTTAAATAGCACTTCCTATAACTATTGTAAGTAATCTTTTAAATACTTGCAAGTTGTAAATACTTTCCTTTATTAACCATAAATTGTTAAATGTTTCTCATTCTAAGTTTTTTTTTTTCCCATGTAAATATATCTCACTTATATATTTTGGTGTAAGTTTCTTCTCTTTCTTATCATCCCTTGTGAAATATTTTATAAACTTTCTTTTTCTCTACTTTTGTAAAAATTCTTCTTATAAGAAGTTAAGTTAGTCCTTTTTCTCTTTCAAAAAAAAAAAAAAAACAACAAAAAAAAAGAAAGGTTGCTAACGGGTAAGAGTTCTTTCAATCAGGTTCACATGGTCAATGATAATATCACCTTCCTAGAAAAATAAAAATATGTCAAATAGCTCAACAGTTGTAGATCTTTTTTCCCATAATCACTAGTCTCCAAGTGTCTCAATATTTAAGCTTGGAAAAAAGACTTTCAAATCTAAAAGAAAAAGTAACAACACTACAAAAGAGCATTGCAGACTTAGAAATAGCAATGGGCTCAGTACTTAGAAGATTTCAATACTTGACATTTAATATTGATCAAATGTCAATAAGCCCAAATAATGAAAGTAGCCCAAAAAGAGAAGAGCTAAGGGTGAGTGAGAAAAAAACAAGCCTAAGGGGCTTGAAGGAGACAATTTACTCAACTAAGGATCTCAATGGACCAAATCATTCATCATCAAAAGGAGGCGAAGATCTTGGCTTGTGAAGCCCCTAATCTAAATTACAAACCATACAACTTTGACCTAGAAGCTTAATGTGACTATTATATGGGTCAGAAGGGGTACTCTATTGAAAAATGTTGAAGATTAAGGACTAAGATTCAAGACTTGATTAATGCTAAGGTCATTCAACTAAAGCTTCAAGAAGTTGGTCTTTCTTGAAGTTATGAGGGGAGTTCAATTGAATCACCTGAAGCTCCAATTCTTTTGAGTCTATCAATACCTTCTGACAAGCTTACATGTTGTCTTAAGTAGTTGGGTGCTTAAATGGAACAAGTTAAAGTAGAGGCAAAGAAAAATCAAGTTCTTTTGAATAAAGTCTATAGTAAACTGTTTTACATGGCTTTAATAAAATTATCTTATTAGCTGCCTTTTAAATTGAGTGATTGCAGGGTGAATAAATATAGATTCCTTCGTAAAGAATTGATAACTCACTTTTAAAAAGGTTTAGGATGAAAAGAGGTAAACTAAATCCCAAACACCAACCCTAAAATACATACACTTTGAGAGTTGAGTGACATCATAGAGATGATACTTTAAACTCATTCCTTAAAAGAGGTCCATTTTAAATTTGATACGTAGATTAAAATGAAGTTAAGTAGTCATTTTCAAATCTCAAACTCAATTATCTTTTGTTAAGTCTATTGGACTAACTTTGAGTATTTTCAAAATTCAACTTATCAAGAATCACCTCATACTGGGGCAATCCGGAGGTTAGGATCATTGATTATGAGAAAAGGATAAAAACTGGTTTATGCTTGCTTTAGTATAATTTTACTTCTAATAATTTGTATTCTTTGAAATGAAGAAGAGCTTACAAGAACCTTATACATATAGTCCAAATACTTTGGGGAGATAATTACTTCAGCGCTTATGTAAAATAATAATAATAATAATAAACAATGAAAGAATTGGGCAACAAAAAATAAAAAAAAAAAAAAAGAAAAGAAGGAGAAGGAGAAGAAGAAGAAAGAAAAGAGGATAGAGAATTGGATCCAAGCATAAGACGAAAGCCCCAAAAGATATATCACATCCTAACAAGGGTAATAAAAGATAATCAAAAGGCTTATAACTAAAGCCTAAATGACCCTGAATCATATTCTAAGCCCAAAAACACAAAATCTCCATATCCATTCTAAATTACACTTCAAAATCACAAATGGAAAACTTTCTAATCCATGTTGAATCATACAAGGCCTCCCCACCACAATACTTTCCATACTCGATAAAAGCTCTTTTGATCTTAAAGGATAATTTATCTTTAATAAAAATTATTTTTGAAATAAGGGTAAGCACATTCTAGCTTTTTTTTATAAAGGTTCTTAACTTGTACACTTGGGTTAAATTTCTGTATGCTTGAAAACCTAACTTTTAAAATTAAGTGGTTTACTTGACCCATATGTCCTTTTCATGCCATGCCATGAATGTATCAAATTACATACCAAGCAATGCCTAATAGATTACTAAGCAAGCTTACCTTTCTTCTTCTTCTTCTTATTATTATTAGTACATTGTTGCATTTTCCTTTCTAAGACCTTGATATTAGGTTTACTTAAGTGAAAACCTTATGAGGTAGGATTAGTTCCTAAATTCTTTTCTAAGTTAGTGTAAATCCCAGCAAATGTCACATAAGTACTTAGCAACATAATCATAGCAACCAAGTCTAATATCAGAACATCATTCAGTCAACAACAGTTATAAAAAGAAGCTCTACATAATTCATTAAGCAGCATATCAAACTTACAACCAAGCTTAGCCAAGTCAAAACATCTAAAACTTGCAAAGCTAGGAGTAGATATAAGTCTACTCGAGGCACACAAATATCCTCTTACCTAGATTATCGATGACTTAAGCCTATGATTTAGCATGAGGTTCTTCTCTACCTATTTCACCTAGGAAACATATATACAATTTTATAGTCAATTATGAGCTAGATACAAGCTAATTACGTCAACTTGTAGTTTGGGGTATCTCTTGACTTAATCTCTGAATGACGCTTCAAGTCATCCTTTAGGTGAAGCTTTCTCTAAAATTTTCAACAGAATATCCTCTGGTGTACTCTCTAAGCCCACATTGGTTTAAAGTCATATTCACCATCCTATAATTTAGTCTTGGAGTAAATTCTTTATACAAAGGTTGCCTAATGAGGCCCCTCAATGATCCTTTGAATTGCCTTTTATGTTGATCTCATTAATGTGAAATCTTATTAGAGTCCTACATAACATAAGATTGCATTTCTAACCAATTCTACAAAAAATTATAAGTTGATTAAATTATTCACTCCTATGATAGGTTTCAATTTATCACCACAAAGAGTTCAGTCACATTAGAAATACCCGATACAACACTAAAATCTTAGCTCGATAACAAGAGCCCTTATTTAAAATTTATTCTCTTTCTTAGCACAAAATACATGAATTCTAAATTTCTAAACATACCAAAGACAACTATGCTTATTTTAATAAATTTCGGGTCTTCTGCAGAAAATGAAATAAGCATGATGCTATCACATTGGTCACATGAACGAATCCATTTACCAGAAAAATGAAGCCACTTCTATGAACGATTTCGAGTATTGAAACTTGAACCGTATGGATCGAAACCTTTTGCAACTTTTGATATTCCTATTAGTCCTTTAAAAAGAAAAAATAGGTAAGGCATAGAATTTAGATAAATAATTCACCGATTCCACATTCTAAAATTTCATTTTATACTCACAACTTATATATGATGAGTAGGTTAAAAATTTAATGTTGAAAGAGCAATATTTTCCCTTCTTAAGTGCCCATCCATTATATTGATAAGAATCGAGCATTTATTGAGAAACTTTATTAATCATGACAAAAAAACCAAAGTACCACAATTACATCAATCTAGAAACAAAATAAATCTTACCTTGAAATCCAAATAATTAATAAACATAAATTTGGAAAATCTTCCGCAGTCCGTCTTTGGTCCATCGAGACCGATTTTCTTTCTTTTTTTTTTTTTTTTCCCTACACGATATTTTTCCTTATCATTCCATTTACTTTATTATTATTTTTTTTCCTCATTTTCCTTGTTGAATTCATAGCAATGTTACAAGTAATGCTCAAGTTTTGTCGATCTACCCTTAATCCAATAACTCACCTAGCTTTGGTGTTTCATTGCTTTCTTTTTAGCAAATTACGTTATAGCTTATAACTAAATGAAGTGGTTGTTGGTCTGATTACAGTAGGAAGCAAGATTCAAGATGTTATCTTATTTTGACAAGCAATTGAAATATCCTATAATGAACAAACGTTTATTTAAGTGTCTAATTGATAAGGACAACCTTGGCTTGGTATTAAATTATTTATGCACGTTTGTATCAGTCTCAATAACATTGATCACAATAATATATTTACCTTTCTTTTTCTATATATATATATATATTTTAATGCGATTATAATAGATTTTAATGAACATTATTAATATACAAGTATACATGCACATACTGTCATAATCATCTCTAAAATATATCCTGATGCTTACCAAAAATCATAAATTATTAGACTTGGACAGCAATATATTATTAGTAAATTACCACAATTACAACCGCATTAATGACTGATGCCCTTTTACATGACTTTCACATAATATATATATATATATATATATATATATATATATATA
>JAMXBB010000004.1:47629593-47873947 GCA_024138015.1 Lumnitzera littorea | reverse complement strand
TAAAGGAGCAGTCTAAGATCTTTTTCAAGTTCAATTATAGCAACAATTATATATATATATAGAGATATATATATATATATATATAGCACTAAACATCAATTAACACCATGAAAGTATTTATAAAATAGAGGTAAAATAAGACTTACCTTAAATTTTCAGAAAATTCTTTGAGTAGTTTTCCAATATCAATATCATAGACTGCTCCTTTAAATACACCTGCTCGGTCTGTACTTGTTGCTATAATAGATCTTGGCATTGGAGAAGGAAAATGCTTTAGAGTGTGAGGTGATTTTCCTTTCTGGGAAAAATAGGAAAACGTTCTCCCATCCTCACGTGAGACATTTATAGAGTTTGGTTTATTATTTATCATAACTTATTTATGGCAAAATCATAACATGCATCCAGCCAGGATAAGTAGAAATAAGATGGATAACGTATGAAGTCAACCTATACTCTGCTCTATAAGTGTAGGTTCTCAAGATTTTGCACTCGAAACCTATCCTACGGTATCTTAAAACTACTCTATACCCTATAGATTTTATAGGGTATAGGGTACCTTATAGAATTTATAATTTATTTTTTATTTTCTTTTGAAATTTTATATTGAATGCATAATCAATATCAAAATTATAGTTATACTATCAGTAGATCCGTTAATAATAATTTGTATAAGTTGCAATGCATCTCAAATCGAGATAATATAAAACTTTGATAGGCAAAATAAAGAATATTTTTATAGTTGGAAATGTTAAAACCCCTAGTTAAGTCATGCTTAATTTTTTTTCCTTTATTTTTAAATCATAAAAATAAAATTTTTATCAAACCATAATATTATTATACACAAAATATAAAAACCATGTATAAGTAATTCTAATGTAGTATATTGAATGATAAGTTAAGAATTGTGATATTTTTAAGAACTAACTAGAAAAGAGAGAGTTTTTAACTAGAAAGGAATTAGATAGTAGACATAAGTTGTGTATAGTTTTAGATTATTATTATGAGTTGGACTTTTATTGTTATTTTTTTAAAGACTGAAATAGAAAAAGCAATAGTATTATTTTTTATTTTTTATATTATTTAATTATTATTATAAAGTAGATATAAGGTGCTATATGACCTGTACCCCATATAAATTAGAGTATAGGTTCTAGGGTAGGATAAGATATCTTGATTTCATATCTGTACCCTATTTTGTGGGAGTAGATTCCAAGAAATTATTATATAGAACATATTTTATGACCTTTATTATCTACTCAGTAGAGCGAGGTTCGAGTGAGTATCCTATACAAAAGGGTTATTGCTTAAACCTATATATAGCTATGTAGAGAAAATGACGGTCCAATCCCCTTACTACACAAGTCCTTAGGTGTCGATTTAAACAATAACCACTTATTAGCAAATATAAAGCAGAAGCATACCCCATGTTATTTCCTTTTGCTACGTTGGATTTATCCAGTTAATTCCATAAGACATTTTCTTTCTTTCTTTCTTTTTTATTTTATTTTTTTTATTTTTACTTTAATATATAGATTAGATAGATATTTGGTAGTAATATCCTACATATTTTTAATGAATGTTATATTATACATACACATATGACATATGCCAATTATCTATTGCCGTTAATGAGTCTATATATTTCCTTGGTACATTTTCAATCGTTAATATCAATTACATTGGTCATATAGGGTTACATTATATCTTTGTACTTGAATTTTAAGTTTCCTATAAATAACGAATAATTTAATTTATCTAGTTTTTATTATTTACTTATTTTTGTATAGTTATGTTGCTATTTTATTATCTAAATAATTTACTCTTAAGGTCCCATTACTCAAGTTATCCATAAAAATTTATCTCCAACAACTCAATGTGTATCAGAAGTCACTATTCCAGTTACCGATAATGAGCCAGCAATCTCTCTCCCTAGCTATTATCGATGGGTTTTGGTAATCGAAGAGGTCCTAGAAAGAAAAGAAAGTTAATTGATACCGAAGTTGGTTCGGTGCAGCCACTCTAACATCTAAATCAGTAAGCAGAAATAAGAAAGTAAAGTGAATGGTCAAGAGTTATTAGATGTTTCTTACAGTGTTTTCTTTCCGTATTTATAGGTGACTGTTGTGTTTGAAGCAACAGTTATCGGAATAACTAGCGGGACATGTGGAAGTTTCGTAATTAGTTACATTCCTTGAAATATAGAGAGAGTAGGCAATTATGTAACACAACCATACTTATGATAACTGTTTACGGCATGAACTTGAATTTAAATTATGAGTGGATCTATGTTACTCGGTGAGATGCCGAGAGTGTAGATTACCCTGCCTGTTGATAGCCAAATGGACAAGTAAGTGAAGTTATATCATCGTCAAGTGGATGAAAACCGACTATCAACATCTGCTCCCCAACTCTCGTATTCGAGAATTTGACAAAGGGAGTAATATATAATACACCGGAAGCCAAGTAAGGAGTAGTTCCTTAGATGCCGAGTGAGGTGGGAAGCAAGACGGATTACATCCCAATCGAAAAGTCGCAATTTTCAATTTCCCACCAATCCAAGAGACCAAAAAGTAAGAAGCATAACAACTATCACCTTAGTCATCATTACGCTGCAGGCCTAATAACTATCAGACAGTTGTCAACCTTTGGATTTCTATCTTGAAACATATGTCAACAATGCACGCCACTATCAAACCAATGCATCATTATCGTTAGAAACACATTTGCAGTTATGATGGTGAATTGTCCATGTTTAAAGGATTGTTCAAAATCAAATGTAGATTTCTCTAGTTGCATCTTCAAACTTTCGTTTGCTTTCTTGTCCTTAGTCTTGAATTCTTCAACTTCTATGACATCATTCTTTATAACCATTCAGGTATAGTTCATAATGAAATTCGTTGACTCTTCCTTTTGGATTTAGAAGTGACCGAGTTTGAGTGGAAAGAGAAATCTGCCAGTTCTGAGACCCCAAGCGCCGAGAAAGAAGTTTGTTGAAGAAAGCCCTAGCCTCTGATCCAAAGATTGCTTTTGCTCACTTCAAGAATAGGCTATAGGATTACCTTTGTACTTTCATTCCTTAGACACATACTTGAATGGTTATAAAGAATGATGTCATAGAAGTTGAAGAAGAGAAAGTGAACGAAAGTTTAAAGATGTAATTGGAGAAATCTACATTTGATTTTGAATAGTCCTTTAAATATGGATAATTGACCCTTGTAATTGCAAAAGTGTTTTTGACGATAATGATGCATTAGTTTGATAGTGGCGTGGATTGTTGATGCATGTTTCAAGATAAAAATTTGACTGTTGATAACTCTCTAACAGTTATTAGGCTTGCGGTGTAATGATGACCGAGTTGATAGGTGTCATGCCTCATACTTTTTAGTCTCTTAGACAGGCGAGAAATTGAAGATTACGACTTTTCAATTGGGATAAGATCCATTTTGCTTCCCATCTCACTCGGCATCTAAGGAAATGCTCCCTACTCGGCCTCCAGTATATTATATATTAGTCCTTTTGTCGAATTCTCGAATATAGGAGTTAGGAGGTAAATGTTGATAGTTAGTTTTCGTTTACTCGGTTTGACAAGCTTTAATATAACTTTACTCACTTGTCCATTTAGCTGCCGACATGCGGGGTAGTTTACATACTTGGCATTTTGTTGAGTAATGTAGATTCGATCATAATTTGCATTCAAGTTTATGGCCCAAACAGTTATCACAAGCACGATTATGTTACATAATTACCTGCTCTCCTGACATTTTAGGGAATGTATCTAATTATGAAACTTCCACATGTCCTGCTAGTTATTCCGATAACTGTTACTTCAGACACAACAATCGCCTATAAATACGAAAAGAAAATACTGTAAGAGATATCTAATAACTCTTGACCATTTTCTTTACTTTCCTTATTCCTGCTTATTGACTTAGGCAACAGAGTAGCCATACCGAATTGACCTTGGTACTAAGTGACTTTCTTTTCTTTGCAGGATGTCTCTGATTACCAAAACCGATTAACAACACTAGCTATACCCTCTAGATGAAAGATCCAAGCTAGTTGCTCGAAGAATAGGGTCTCACAGATTAATAAAGATTGGAAAGCACCTTCCTTCTATGAATTCATAATACATCCCTTAGGTTAATTGCTTTTTTTTTTTTCCTTCTCTTTTCGCAGCCGCTTACATCAATCACTTTAGGTAAGTTATTCTATGATTTTCCTTTTCTTTGTGACCATTGGCATTGTTAACCTCACAAACCTGTCCAAAACAAAACTGGGAATTTCTCAACAAAAAGTAAGCTATTCAATTTTCATCAAAGACTAAGATTTTGAATTGAGCAAAGAAAAAAATAATCAATTTGTAGTCATTTGATTTCATCAGAATTTTCCTTACTTTTCATACACCAAGTCATATCTTATATAATCTTTTATTATTCTTTTATCCAATATAATTATCTTGTTAATATAGTATCTTTATAGTCAAACATCAAGAAGCAATTGTATAATATCATCTTTCGTTATTCTCTTTTCTAATATTTTGGATAAAAATAATATTTTTACACTCATACATCAACAAGCAAATAATCACAATAGTGACTCAATTGAAAAATATGAATAAAGTATTTAGGCTTTTCAATATATTTATTTGAATGAAGGCATAATTGAACAAGTATAATTGAACAATGGAAACTAAGTTTAGTTTTTTAGGGGTAGTGCAATTTGCAAGTCATTATTTCAATCTCTTTATTGGGATATAATTCGTTATATGATCTTTTAATGGATATATTTTACTTCGACACAAAATTTTTGTTTTGCGTAAGGAAGAAAATTAAGAATTTAGTTAAGTTATTATCTTTAGTTTAATTTAGTTATATCTATAATTTTCAGGTTCATGGAAACTGAAAACAATATTCCTTTGAATGAAAAGCCAACATGTAGAAAACTCAACTTTGCAGAAGAATTTGAAGAGAATGATAATGATCTTAGTGGCCTCACCACTAACAACGATGAGGTTAAAATAGATATTCATATTGATGTTATAGAAAAAGATATACCAAAAGTGGGAATAGTGTTTAAGACTGAGGAAGAAGCATATAATTTTTACAATCAATATGCTAAACAAGTTGGGTTTAATGTTCGATGAATTAAAGCACACAAAGATTCTAAAGGTAAGTGGAAAGATCTCATTTTTTGTTGCTCATGTCAAGGAATAAGAGAAAATGATAAAAGAAGAACTAATGTCCAACATCATTAGTCGGTGATAAGGTTTGGATGTTTAGTAAAAATGAAAATACAAAAACAAAATGTTAGAAAGTTCTAAGTAGTAAAATTCATATCCACTCACACACATCCTTTAGCTTCTCCTAGAAAAAAAATATTACTAAGATCTCATAGGAATTTAAATTCTTTTCAATAAGTTGAAGTTAACTTAGTTGAAAGTTCTAGAATTAGACCGAAAGTAAACATTGAGATTATGTCAAGAAGGGTAGGAGGATGTGGGAAAACTTAGATTCATTCCTAAAGATTATAATAATAATTTGAGGGCCAAAAGGACAAAAAATATGCAGATTGGTGACATGAGTAGGTTTGGGAATATATGTAAAACAAGCAATTTGAAGACTTGATTTTTTTTTCATGCCCTACAAGTTGATGTTGATAATCTTATTACAGATATTTTTTGGGTTGATGGTTGTATGAAAACTAATTTTGATTATTTTGGTGATGTTTGTTTTGACACAACATACAAAAAATGTAAGGATGGTAGACCACTTGCATTTTTTGTTGGTGTAAATCACCATAAACAAAGCTTCATACTTAGGGCTACCTTATTATATGATAAGTTAGTTGATATATTTAAGTGGTTATTTGATGCCTTTATTAAGGTGATGTTTGGCAAAAAACCAAAAACAATCATTAATGATGAAGCTCTTGCAATAATAAAAGCTTTAGTAGAAGTTTGGCTAGTAACTAGACATCAATTATGTGATGGTATGTTACCAAAGTGTAGCATAGCATTTAAGTCATGTGTTTGAAAAAATTAATATATTTGCTAAAGATTTTAACATACGTATATATGAGTATGATATTGAAGAGGATTTTATTAAAGCATGGTAGGAGATGTTTCAAAAATATGATCTTAATGAAAATACATGGTTGTGGAAACAAGTAGAGATATAAGATAAATGGGCATTGGTTTATGGTTGAATGACATTTCCTGCTTATATGAGTTCTATTCAAGAAAGTGAAAGCATGAATAATCAAATTAAGAAGTATATCGGCTATAATTTTGATCTTTTACAATTCTTTCAACATTTTGAAAGATTACTGGATGATAGACGTCATGAGGAATTGAAAGCAAACTTTAAGCTACTCAAAGTAGCCCTTGTATGCCAAATAAAGTAGAAATATTGCAACATGCTATAGAAGTTTACATCTCAAAAATATTTGAGATATTTCATGATGAGTTGTAGCAAATATGGAATTGTGAGGTATGTATTGTTTAGGGGTAGGGACAATTTGGTTCGGTATAGTTTGGCCCCCTCTCCCTACTAAATCGAACCTAATATAACGATTCGATTGTTTATTTTTTTTTTTTGGAAATTGAATCTAATCATACGGTTTGGTTTGTAAATTTTTTGAACCTAATTAAAATCAGTTTTGTTCAGTTTGAATGATGGTTCATACTATTTGTGTCAAAATTTTGCTAAATATTTTAATTTCCAATAACATATTTTCCTTTCTATTAAATTTTCACATGTTTCCAATTAAATCCTTATACATTTATCGTGTTTAATAATATTCAGCAAAAAGTTGCACAAGATTTTAATAAAGCCGATTTGATTGAACGAGGATAAAATACTTTATTGCAACAAATAACAATGACAAGGGAGAAGTAGAGTTATCCATCTAAAAGTGATACAGAGAAATCAAAAGAGACATACTAAAGATTAAAAAAGAAATGAGAGATACGTAAAAAGTATTGAGGTTAGACTCTTGATTTGAAAACGTATAAAAAAATAACAATTTTGAAAAAGAAAATTTCTAAATGTGAAATTTTAGATGAAATTCACTCAATTTAGTCTTACTAATTAACCCATAAATAAGACAAAAAAGAACAAGAGATGAAATATTTATTAAATTCCATGAAGATTAATGGAAGAAAAATAGAAAAAACTATAAAATAATTGCATGAATTTTTCTTATTTAACTAAACAGTTCGGTTTGATTTGGTTTGCTTCCTCGAATCGAACCGCGATCTGTTTATATATAGTTGAATCAAACCTTGAACTAAACAGTTTGTTAAAAAATCAATTTTTCGGTTTTGTTGGGTTCGATTTATGGTTTGATTTGCAATTTGCAATTTTTTTGCTTAACCTTAATATTGTTGAGGAGATTGGATCAATGATTAAATATAAAGTTACTCCTTTAAGAAGATTCCATCATTATATCATCTATTTTAACTCATGTAGTCTTTAAGCAAATTGCAACTATAACAAATTTAAATTTTTGGGAATTTTGTTTACACATGAAAGTTTTGTTGTTTCACAATATTAATCAAATGTCTAAAAAATACATTTTAAAGAGATGGATAAAATATGCAAAAGTTGGGTCTATAGTTGCTCATTTATGCAACTTGCACTGTCTGAAGTCAAACATTGGGGATAGTTATAAAATATTAACTAGATTATTTGCTCATTTAGCAGTAAAAACTTTTTTTTTGATAGATGATCTCTTAACATAGTGATTGATGGTTATGAGACCATCCCTTTAGCAGATTGCGTCGACTACACTAATAGTATGAATTGGAAATAACTGAGGTATAGACCATGACAACTAAATCTTTAATTTGATGTATAATTTGACAAGTTGAATCTTCAAGTATATAATTACAAAAAATGGTAAAGTTGAGGTGTAAACAATGACATTATTCTACAAAATTTTATAGGTAGAGGCTAGAAAGTGACATAAACATTGGAGACTACATAATTTCATCCCCATTTGAACACCATCCCTTCTTATTGGATTGAATTTATTTCATTTAATTTATATATCCCCATTCTTGACCTTAAACATTAGCTAAAATACTTTAAACACTATAACCACTTGAAAAGATACATTAAAATAAATTCATTACAAGTTTGTCAAAAATTATACTTTCTAATTGTAAGCTTCACTATAGAAAAGGTCTCAAGAAATTGACATAGAAACAAGTGCAAGTATATATCAATTTTGTTATCTTTGATTTATTGTCTGTATAGGATTAAGGGAATAAATTGATGATTATTTGGCTTATAGTCACTATTATGCAGTTTGTGATTGAACTTAAAAGGATAGCAACAATTCCAAACAGGTAAGTATGGATTGAGATTTGTTGCCTATTATAGGCCAACTCTAAAAGGAATGTTGCTTTTGAGCTTACTCATCAAGGTAAGTAAGCATTTTGAATAAGTAGGACACTTATATTAATGGAAATGCAATTGATATGGGTTGAGATATCTAGAATGGTTATAAATCCTATAATTATGCATAAGATAATCATTAATAACTTATTTGTGTTAAAAGATTGCAATCCTAACACTATAGTCTTAAGTTACTCTAATTTGGTTGGCTAAAGAGCAGAATAAGTCAACTAAATTTCCCCAAGGAGCTACTCAATTGGCTTACTCTAACTAGGTTGGCCTAGTTCCTTTACATCTTAACTTAATCAAATTACTTGATAGCATGCTTAAAGGAGTTTCAAATGTAGTTAACCTAAATTCAACTTAGTTGGCCACTTTTTCTTACTATATTTCTTTTTTCAATTCCTATCTTAACAACTAGACCTAGGGTATCTTGGGTCAAATTACTTCTCTAAAATCCTTTTTTTTTTAATCCTTTTAAAACCTATAATGCTAAAATTATTGTTAACTACGATAAGTTAATTAATAAACTCACACTTCCATTATTGTCGTAAATTATAAGATTTCTTCTAAGTTTCTAGAATCTTTGTAAGCTTAAAGTTATTATCATAAATTGAATCAATAATAGTTATTCTCCTAACTTTTAAGGTGTTAAATTTCTAATTTATCGTTATTGAGCCTAATGTTAGTTTTAATTCTTCAGAGTAAATCATGCCAAGTTAGAATTAGATTTCTTACTTTGCAATGAATGTGTTAAAACAATAGAAAATGCTTTACTATCTATTAGATTTTCCTTTAGATGATGTCTTCTTCTTTCTTTAGTGTCTTTAATGACATCAAATGGATCAGAATCCTTTTGTTATAAATTTCCTTTAAAAATTCTTAGTTCAAGATGTAGGTTTCCTTAACTTTCCACATACTCTAAGAAAACCAAGGAAACTTCTTAGTCACTATGGTCTAATACTCCTTTCTTAATATTCATAAAGAAATTACACATATTAATGATTAATTTGTTTACAACGTAACAATCCGAATAAAGTAGTGGGAATTTGTGGAGGGCTAAATCCTAATCTAGGCCTCAAGCACAATAATTGAAATAGATTTAATTTTTTATGCTAAGATGATAGGGCCCAAAGAGTCAAGGCCATGTATATTCAGGATAATTGAGGGGGTCTTCATATAGTGGGCTTGGAGTAGGGCCCATTGGATTGGTCTACTTAATCCAATCTTTCTTGGTTTGGCTCATACTAAAATATAAAGCTTTTATTTTGGCCTAAATCTATGAAAAAGAGTCCATATGAAACCCATTAATTAAAGGCTGTAATACTGGCCATTGATCATCATCATGATTCGATGGATAGAATCAAATACTATTTCTTATAAATACCCCCCCTTCATTTCCTCGTTTGGATAAGTGGAAAATCCTTATTAACGTTGTTACTTTGCTTGAATCTTGTCTTAAAGATTAAACACTTAAACACCTTATGAATGCTACTCCATTCTTTATCAATTGTGGAGTTTGATGCCATTGCGCTCCTTTACCTATCACCATACATGTTAGAGTCTCACTTAAATTGCTTACTCCTCCTCCTTATCCTACCTTACTCAATCATCTCATTTGTGTAATTCAAGTCATTTCCTTAATCATGTATGGTGCAATCTAACACGTAGTACACACATGATCATTGCATCTAAACCCATACACCTACATAATTCTTACCTAGGAAATCCCTAAAAGGATTCACATAGTGACAAAAGGAGAATAGGTATTGGTGTTGTGGAGAGTGAGAAGCAAATAAAGTATTGTGCTTTCCTTTAATGACTTTGTAGTTTTTCTTTCCAAAAGTTTAGGGGTTAGTTGCCTTTATAAGAAAAGGTCAAGGATAAAATTACCAATTTACCAAAGACTTTAGGTGATTTTTAGAGTGTTTCACAAAATGTTCAGACTGGCATAACATTTTTGATGGAGTTATCACAAGCACTACAAATAGAATTGCAACTTTTTAGATGAATTATTACGATAGCTAGATCTAATTATTGATAAAGATTAAAAAAATAGAGAAGGAAAATGTTGAAAGTTTTACTAAATTGGTGAATGCTCAATCAAATTATTGTATGCATCAATGTGAGACAAATCTACATAATCCTTGAATATACAAACATATAGTCTTAATTCTCCTAGAAAAATATTGAATAGACTAAGTGTGCAGATATTATAGCATCAATTTTCATGGATTTGATGCTCCTCCTTTCTTGTTAGCTTAATGAATTTTAGTATGTAATTGAGGTTTGATGTAGATTTAGTATGGTTTGGTATGTATTGATCCCTATTTTGTTTTCCTTAATTTAATCCATATTAAGCCTAGCTTAGCCCACTTAATATAAATTACTCGATATTAAATTAAAAAAAAAAGTATTTAGAAAAATTGAAGTCGCCAACCAGTTGAACCGGCAAAAAATGAAATTAAGGTTTCTGAGTGGAAAAACCTTAATTTGGCTACTGATTTGTGAATTTTCCTAAAAAATAATTTTATAAAATTAACTATAAAAAACTAGGTTTGGGGGCTAACTTATTAAGACTAAGTTACTATGTAAAAATAAAAAAACTCATTAATGGGCTTTATTTTTATAATTTTTCTAAAAATACTAAGTTATATACAAATATGCAAAATATAACTAAAATGAATTTTTTATTACGAATTTTTCAAGAAAAAGGCAAAAAGTTTTTTTTTTTCAATTTTTATATAGTTGCCTCGGAGGTGCCTACATACCTTCTAATTAGGATCAAACTAGCGTAGTTATTTTTTTATAAAATATTTAGTGAGTGAATTTTTTATTTTGAAAATCAAGCTAGATTTACGTTTATTTAAACATTTATTATTTTAAAAAAACCTAAAAAAATATAATTTCATAAATATAAGAAAACCCTAACTAACTAAATCTTTTTGAAAATCTCAGTTAAGAATTTTTTATTTTTTAAAAGAACTCACTACGTGTCAAAATCGATCTTTTCTAAATTCTATATATAAGATACACTCAGATATGATCTATATATGTATCTTTTTCGAAGATATGGATCTCGGAGAAAAGATACGTGATATTTCAAAAAAATGTGATTTTACTAAAAATGCAATTTATCAAAAATTCAAATTATCTAAAAAAAACAATGACATGAAAATTATTAAAAAAACTTATGCTAGAGGAAACAAATTAGTAAAAATAACTAAATTAACTAAATAAACGAAATAATAATTTTTATAACCTAAATTGTTAGAGTCGCACGTAATCGACGTGTTTGTGTGTCGGATTACATACATATCGTGGTTTAGCATGTCAACTTGTGAACAGTGTGTGGATGTGTTGGTTATGGGAGTAGTGTGGGCGTAAAGTGTAAAACATGACAACGTTTGTGTAGGTGAAGGAGTGAGCGAGCAATGTTGTCTGAATGCTGTGTTTGTGCGTAGTCTGTGTCTGCAGAGAGTGCAGATTGTGAGGGTACTGTGTGTTCATAAGTGTAGTACAGCGGTGAATGAGTGGCGTGGTGTTAGGTATGGACGTGGCAAGGGACTTGCAGTATATTGTGATTTGGTGTATTCGAGTAAAGTATGGTAGCTTGTGTGGTCACTTACTACAATGTTGAGACAATGTGCCAACGTACAGTGGGTGAGTCAGTAATGTCTCATGAGTTGTGTCATGGATTATCGTGGCAATGTGTGGATATGTTTAGGGAATAGGGACATGCAGTATGTGTTTGGAGGCTGCTATGTGTTTGTCGTGTGCATATTCAGGGGGCTACGAGCATGGCTCGAGGTTATCGATGGTATGTTGTGTGTGTCTTCATGTATACAGGCTGAGTGGAGTGGGGCTAGTGTGTGGGGTATGTGGCGTATGTGGCCATCAGGTGTTAACTTCGTGTATTGTAGTAGATGGTGAGAGAACAGTACTTGTGTGTATATTTGAGGTTAATAGATAGTTGATGATGGATCAATGAAGTGTGACTATGGACAAATAGTATTATAGAGTTTGGGAATTTCTTGTGTGATTTTTAAAACGTAAATTTTTACAAGCTAGCGTCTACTATTTATAAGTCACCAATTTGAATCTTTTGTATCTTTTTATATATGAATTTGATGTCAATAAACCCTAGATACAATAACAAATCCCAAATATGGAAGATATGATTTAGATTCTTTGAAAATTCGACTTAGTTTTTAAAAACTCTATCTTAATTTGAGCTTTCTATTTTTCGGGCCTGATTCAGTCCAATTTGATTTAGCCCAATAGTCCACTTAATAAATCTTAAGTTTATTTTAGCCTAATATAAATTAGATAAAAAGTCCATTTTATATCGGATTGGACTAAAATATTTTAATGAAACCCAATTCTTTAATGACTTTAGATTTATTAAATTAAACACTCATCATTGTTCGATTCGATCTCAAATGACTTGACTTGACTTGACTTGACTCAATTTTGATATGACTTGACTCGATACGAATTGACTTGATACAACTTGATACTTTATTTTTATTTTTCTTTTTCTTTAACCTAGATTAATAAAAATACTAAAAAAAAAATCGCAAAAAATGAGGTATCTACAATTGCTTCTCTTTATAGCAAAGTTCGACCCATTTTTGCTAAACCCTTCTTGAATGGTTAGCTAAGCCGTGTCTTATCTTAAAAAAGGATATCGACTTGAAAGGTCGATCTAAAGGATGACAACCCATCGTGAAAGGATGGGATAAAGGAATAGGAGGTCCATCTTAAAAGGATGGTACAAAGGAATAGGAAGTCCATCTTGAAAGGACGGTGCAAAGGAATAGGAAGTCTCTCTTGAAAGGACGGCACAAAGGGAACTTGTCTTGAAAGGACAAGGCAAAAGATCAAGAGACCTATCTTGAAAGAATAGGGTTAAAGATTTGGGATGCCTATCTTAGAAGGATAAGGCAAAGGATCAAGGGTGTCCATCTTGGAAGGATAGGGCAAATGGATTTAGGGTGCCTATCTTAGAAGGATATGGCAAAAGGATTAAGGGTGCCTATCTTAAAAGGATAGGGCAAAAGGATTTAGGGTTTATATCTTAGAAGGATAAGGCTAAAGGATCAAAGGGGGTCTATCTTAGAAGGATAGTGCAAAAGTTTTAAAGGGGTTTATCTTGAAAGGATAGGGCAAAAGGATTAAAGGGGCCTATTTTGGAAGGATAGGGCTTAATGGTGTCTATCTTGGAAGGATAGGGACAAAGGATCAGGGGCCTATCTTGAAAGGATAGGGTTTAAGGATGCCATCTTAGAAGGATAGGGCTAAAAACCATTAGGGATCAATTAACTTGTTTTGGTTTGGTAGATAATCTGAAGAGAATAGATTCCTTCGAGATTTCATAAAACTTTTAATTCTCCTAAATATCTCTTTTAAAGACTATTAGGATAATTTTACTTAAGAATGGAGAATTTTGCAGATAGCAACTAATCAGCATACCTTATGTTGACTCGATATTCACTCATTTAATCAGTAGAATATCATTAAGGCATTTTCCTCTTACTTCTTTTCTTTTCTCGTTGTTTTCTTTTTTCTTTTTTCGTTTTCTTTCTTTTTCCTTTTTTTAGAATAAGGTTTTCTTCATGATTGAAACCTTTTGCTTAATTGTACCATGGTCATGTCTTGATTTTGCTTTTATCATCACCAAGTCTCAATTCCTACCTCTTTATGATTCTTGAAAAATAAATCTCTTTTCGAAAGAAGCAAGATTAAATCATTAAGAACATTCAATTTCAATTTATTTGGTGACTTAAATCCATTGGTAAGTATTTTGTGTTTAGTTATATGAGGTTGAGAAACATGACATATAGGGATTTATTAGTGAAGTGTTTATCGGTCGATGATCATTTGGATTCGAGAACATTCATGGATATTAACTTTACTTGTAAACAATAAAAGATTAATCATAAATAATTCTCAAGAAAAATTGGGATCTTTATTGAACTCAGTTTTCATGGATAATACAATTTAACAGCATCTAAATTTATAGGTCTCCTTAATTCTGGACCATCAATTTCTATCAACACTAATGCACCTCCCAATTACTTTTTTCATTACATAAGGGCCTTCATAATTTGGAGCAAATTTGCCCCTAAGGTCTTTTACATTTGGTAATACTTTCTTCAATACCAAGTCTGCTTCTTTGAAGTATCTCGAGCATACTTTCTTCTTAAAGGTTGGGATCATCCTCTATTGGTAACACTGACTATGACATATCATTGCAAGCCTCCTTTCATCTAGGAGGTTTAAATACTCCATTCACTTCTTCAACCACTTCGCTTCATTGAGTTGAATTTCTACCAACACTGGAAATGAAGGTATTTCTACTTCCACTGGTAGTACCGCTTTAGTTCCATATACCAATGAATAAGGTGTTGCACTTGTAGTGGTTCTAATTGAGGTTCTATAAGCCATGAGAGCAGAATGAAGCATCTCATGCCAATCTTTATAAGTGATCACCATCTTCTGAAGGATTTTCTTGATATTCTTATTAGTGGCTACAACTGTCTTGTTCATCAAACGTTGATATGGAGTTGAGTTTCTGTTATTGATCTTGAATTGGTTACACACTTCATCCATCAACTTGTTGTTCAAATTTGACCTGTTGTCCATAATAATGGACTTGGGCGCAGTATATCTTGCAATAATATATCTTGTAAGAAATCTGACTACTATTCCTTTAGTTACCATAGCATATGATGCCGCTTTTACCCATTTGGTAAAATAATCAATCGTAACTAGAATGAATATGTGCCTGTTCGAAGCCTTTGGTGAAATTAGACTGATCATATTCATCCCTTACATCGAGAAAGGCTAAGGAGCCGACAACATATGTAATTTTTAAGGAGGAGTGATTTTATTAGCGTATACATGACATAGATGGCAGTACCTTACGTGCTTGATACAGTCTAATTCCATCATCATCCAAAAATATCCCATCCTTATGATCTTCTTAGCTAACATATATCTATTCATGTGAGGACTACAAACTCCCTCATGTACCTTTTTCATCAATTTCTCAACTTCTTCTTCATCTACACACCTTAGCAATGTCATATATAGTGATCTTTTGTACAACATAACTCCACTTAATAGGAAATAAGCAGCTAATCTCCTTAAAGCTTTTCTATCTTTTTTATCAACCTCATCAGGGAACTCACCCATTTAAAGTAACTTTTTGATATCATAATACCAAGGCTTCTTCGGTTCCTTCTCTTCAACAATAAAGCAAAAAGCCGGTCTTTCCTCTACCTCAATTTTCAAGGGCTAAATTTCTATCCCATCCATGACTTTCACCATTGATGCTAGCGTGGCTAGTGCATCAGCAAATTGATTTTAGGTTCTTAGAATGTAAGTGAATGGAATTTCTTGAAATCTTTCAACTAGCTTACTTAAATGCCCGTGATAAGGTATCAACTTTTCGTCTTTCATCTTATATTCACTTAGGATCTAGAGAATTATAAGAGAAGAACCTCTATATACTTCAATCCTTTGTATTCCCATGTCTAATGCCATTTTAAGGCCTAAAATGCAAGCCTCATATTCTGCTATGTTGTTTGTCTATGGAAATGCTAACCTCGCTGCCATAGGGAAATGATTACCCTAATGATTACCCTTAGGTGATACTAATACTACCCCTATTCTACATCCGAATACATTGGTTGCTTCATCAAAATACATTCTCCATCTTGATTTCTCACTACTTAATTCATTTGCCACCATCACATTTTCATCTTCTAGCGATTATTTTGCCAATTGATCAACCACTGCTTGCCCTTTGACTAAATCTAACTTACGTACTTGATATTAAACTCAGATAGCAGCATCTACTACTTCGATATTCTCCCGATCAATGTTGGCTTTTCTACTAAATACCTCAATTGGGTCATGTTTTGTCAACAACTCCATTGAGTAATAGAGAGTGTACTGCCTAAGCCTGTACATTACTTATACTAAGGCGCAACATGTTCTTTCCACTTATAAGTGCTTTTGTTCGCCTTTTGTAAACTTCTTGCTCAAATAATATACAAGTTGCTCCTTTCTGCCTATTTCATTTTTCTACCTTAGTATACATCCCATCAATTTAAGAAGGATTGTCAAGTAGAGAATCAATGGCGTCCCAATGTATGAGTGACCAATATTGGAGGGTTCATGAGATACTCCTTGATTTCAGCAAATGCTTGCTCATACTCTTCTTCCCATTCTATCATTGCAGTCTTCCTCAAAAGTTTGAACATTACATTTATCGATTAGCTGTGATACAAATCGAGCAAAGTAATTCAACCTCCCTAACAGTCCCCGTACTTCTTTTACAGTTTTCAATGTAGGCATATTTATGATTTCCTTGACTTTGTTTGGGTCTACCTTGATTCCTTTTCTACTAACTACAATACCCAACAATTTGCTCGAGGTTACTCTAAAGGTGCACTTTTTTGGATTTACTTTTAGTTGAAACTTCCTTAACTACTTAAATAGTTTACGTAAAACATCAACATGATTCTCACCCTTCTTAGATTTGGCAATCTATCATCTACATAAACTTCGATTTCCTAATGCATAATGTCATGAAACAGAGCTACCATAGCACGTTGATAAGTTGCCCTAGTATTCTTTAACCCGAAAGGCATCATGCGATAACAAAACGTGCCCCACGTGGTAATGAAGGTGGTTTTGATTTTATCTATTTTTGCCATCTTGATTTGATTATATCTTGACAAACCATCCATGAATGAGAAAAGATGATTTCTAGCCGTATTATCCACCAATAGGTCAATGTGTGGTAAAGGGAAGTTATCTTTAGACATCACTTAGTTGAAATCATAGAAGTCCATACATGCCTTAACTTTCCCATTCTTCTTCAGCACTGGCACCACATTGGTTACCCATTTGGGGTAATCCAACACTTTAATGAATTCAACTTCTAGTAATTTCTCCAGTTCTTCTTTTATTTTAAGGAGCATATCTAGCCTAAATCGCCTAAGTTTTTTCCTTTTCGGTTTAATATCTTCTCTTATTAGCAACTTATGAATTACAATTAATGAATCTAAACTAGGCATGTTTTCATAGGACCAGGCAAATATGTCTAGGTATTCCGATAACGTTCGTGACAACTCCTGTTTTTGATCATCTACCAAATTATCCCCAATTTTCAAGTTTCGTGGATTCTCTTTTGTCCCCAAATTAATCTCAACTATTGGTTCATCAATAATCACCTTACCCTGTTCAAATCGACACCAACTCTCTTGTATTTCACTTGGAGCCTTAATATCATCTCTGACATCTAACTTAGCAAAGTCGAGGTGATATTGGTACTTTTATTGTTTACAAGCGCAAGATATCCATTATGTTCATCGTTTTTATTGGATCTAAAGAGTAAGGGAAAAAGCAAAAGGATAACGAATAAATAACAAAAAAAAATTGATAGAAAGAAAGGAACTAATTTTATTGAATGAATTCAAATTGTCTAAAAGAAAAGGTCTAACTAATTGGACTAATTGTTGAATTGAATGCTCCTAATTGATCTAATATTACTTTTCTAAAGAGAATTATTAACGAGAACAGAAAAACAATTGCATAAGAAAACTGGGATGCCAATGTCTTTCTTCTATTCTAGATTGATGTTGCATTGCTAAGCCAAAGCCCTTGATCAACTGGCTACTTTGGGTTCTTAAACACCAGCTGATACTGGGAATGTCTGACGGATGTCTGGAAAATCTATGTAAGCATGGTACAGCTAATATCCTCTCTTCCTTTTGTTTTTGGCTTTCATTTCTTAAATCTCCTCTTTAATGGGCTCCTATTCGATCTTGAATGCTCTAATCTGCTGCTTAGGTTGTTCCAAGTGACCCCATGCCCCCTATATTGACACTTCAATCATGTTGACCTCATAAAAAATCTATAACCTTTGTTCCTCTAATTCTTTACTCCCAACATACGGAATAGCCGTCTCTTTGTAAATCTCAAAGTCCTACTCCCCAAGAGTAGTAACTAATCGCCCCTCGGCTATGAGTTTCACCTTCTTATGTAGACTAGATGGAATCTCGCCTACTAAGTGAATCCATAGCCTCTTTAATAGAAGATTAAAAGTTCAAGGTATATTTAAGACTTAAAATGGAATAGTGAACATCTGCAGGCTGATCTCGACCTGCAGCCCAATTTCTCCAAGTATCTCCCTCTTTGATCCATCAAAGACCCTTATTAAAATCGAGTTGGGCTTTATCTCAGTCGAATTTACTCCAAGCAAATTTAATATTGCCAGTAGACATATTCAGTAAAGACCCATTATCTATCAGCACTTAAGCATATTCAGTCCCACTCTTTGCTTAGTTCCTCCGATGAGAATGAAATTTAATCCATTACAAATATCGAATTAACCACCAATCCTAACTTTTCAATGGAAATCCATTTAGGTACTTTGATATCTTTTAGAATTTTGATTAAAGCTTCCCGATGAGTATTTGATGACAACAATAAGCCCATTGGGAGATTTGGGTGGGAACTTTGGCTAGTTGATCCAATATCTTATACTCACTGGCTTTCACTATCTTCTTAGCAACATTTTGATCCTTCTCCTTTGTATCCTTAAAGATCTTTTAGGAAGCCTCCTCCACAGTAGTCTTCCTCTTGGTCTCTTCATTTTGGTCATAGACTCGTCCGCATATATAAGCCTACAGACCATAGGTAATGAGGACTTGGTTGTCTGATTCACCATTTGGTAATCCAAAGGGGCTGCTTTGTAATTTTCCAAAGCTATCAGGACATTAAAAGTAATTTTCTTGGGCTTACCCAATCCTTAACCTTCTCATTCTTCCTGTGATGCTAAAAAACTAAAGGTTGAGGCCTACCTCCAATCATTCCAACCATCTCAATTGTCTTTTTGGCTTCTACAATAAGGTTGTCTTCTTCTTCAAATTCAGAACCCCATCCAGTGGGTGGTTCGTCAGCATATAATACAGGTGAACTAGCATAATCGACTAAATACTTAAACTTTCCTAACGGCTCTCCCAAGGCATCGACCATTGGATCTTCGGCTTCATACCTTTCTCTAAGCTCCTTTTGAGTATATCTCTTTCTTGGTTTTGGAACTGTCATAGCGATAATGTTAACTTTCTTTATCTTTCTATCCTTTAGCAATTGATATATTACCAATCTAGTTCGAGTTTTATCTCCGAGATTCATATGTTGCAAGTGTCTAGCCTGCCTCAGATTCCAAGCTACCTCTACAATAGTGATGGGGAGATTATCTAGATCAACTTTTGGTTCAGTCACTTTAGTGATGATCACGTTGATTGAGCATCCATGATCCGGTAGAGGATTGTTACCCATGTTGGGAGTAGGAGTCTAAATGAAGTCTAATTGAACCAATTTAGCATCAATGAGATCCTAGATCTTATGTTTGAGTCTCTAGCACTGGTTTATAGGATGCCCCACTTGCCTTAAATGATAATCGCAATAGAGCTTTAGGTTGTAGTTTTTCGATCTTTGTCCCTCCTTCGGTATTTCAAACGTTAAGAGATTCTCCTTCCTTAATTGTGTAAGAACCTATCTTAGAGGAATGGGAATATGAGTAAATTGTCTTCTTTGTGGGCGGTTATTCTGACTTGAATGCAGCAGGGGATTAGATCCTCCTATCATGGCTATCAGGGTTGCAGGTTTGATAAGGTTGTTGGTATTGACAACGCTTACAGTAGCTTCTTTGGCTTTGTTAGAAAATCTCGCGGGAGGCATCTTTTTCTCAGTTGCTTTAAGATTAGGAAGCCTTCTATTAGCAATAGTTTTATCGATTCGGTACCTTGAGGCTATAATCTCTATAAAATTAGAAGTAAGGTATCCTACCAAATGTTGGTAGTATGGGCTCTCAAGAATGTTGATAAAAGCAAAGGTTAGATCCTTTTCTATTAAGGGTGGAGTCACCCTAGCTGCCATGCCCCTCCATCTCTAAGCATACTCCTTAAAGCTTTCATTGGCCTTCTTTTGCAAATTATTCAAATCCCACATGGATGGGACCACCTCGATATTGAACTTGTATTAGTTGTAGAAGGCCTAGGCTAGCTTATCCCATGTGTCAATCTCGTTCAAATCTAGTTGGGCATACTAAGTTAAAGCAGGCCTAATCAAGATATCTTGAAAGGTTTGGACCATTACCTTATCATACTTTGTATATTTTCCCATCTTTTTGATGTACAACCTAGTGTGGAGTTTCGAGTAGCCGGTCCCATCGTATTTCATGAATTTCGGAATTTTAAACTTTTCCAAGAAATCATCATCTTCATATATCGGCAAATTGATCATTCCCATCCGCTCAAGCCTGTTAACCATTTCTAGGGTTTTCATATTCTTGGTCAACTTTTACATAAACTTCCTTTCCATCTCTCGGTGTTTTTCCTCAATCTCCTTTCTCCACATCTTAGCATTAGGGATTGATTCTACATCTTCCAATTCAGGGGGAAGGGTCGCTTCTGCATTCCAATTTAAGTTGACTTAAGATCCTCGTCTATCATTAAGAATTCCAACAGTTCGAGTGAGAGCTTGGATTTGTTCAGCTATCTTATTCATGTTTTTTTCCAAGGTTGCGACCCTCATGTCAAGCTCAATTTAACTGACATTTCCAATACCCTGAGTTGACATTCTTTCCTTGGAATGAGTGAATATTAGGCTTTTAGTTGAGTTTGCTCACTTGGGTACTATCTTCAAAATCCTAAACAAAAACTTGAGTTTTAGACATTTTTATGAACTAAACTTTTTTTTGCTGTTTTTTTTTTTCACTTTTTTCTATTGCTTGTTTTCTTTTTTTTTTTCTTTTTTCTTTTTTAAATCTCATCTAATTCGTATTTTCTTCCAAGGTTTCATTTTTTTCTACTGAGAAACCATACGATAAGAATTGTACTGTTAGCCGTAAAGTACTCATGCCCCTACTTCCTTAAGTGGGTGAGTGTCCTGAATTGCTCTACCAATAACACCGATATATAGGATTTATTAGCTAAGAATTGGGTTACTAGCTTGGCTGCCCTATAATGGACTTGATCATATATGACGGGAAACAGCAATATCCCAAATACTGCTCCAATAAAGGCGTTTACCCTCTTCTCGGCCCATGATTCATATTCTCTACAAAAGATTTAATGATATTTCTGATAAGCATCTAGGCTTGAAAACCATTGTAATAGCCTTAGGACACTAAGACATTTCTTGCCTTAAAAAGATAAGAACAGTGCTAGGGCTGCCTTTTTGACTCTTAGCAAAGTCATGAAGGCTTTCTTGGGTTGGACTCTGAGATCTGGGACGGTTATGCTTACTTTAAGAGGCAGAACACTAAGTAACTACGAATATTCTTCTAAAATGGGCGTCAACACATGTGGGCTGTACTTGAAAGCTGTAGATTCTAGATTTCAATAATGGATAAGGGCTTAAATTAGAAGCCAGTAGAGCTGGACTTACATGAGGGATATGATTGGGCCAATTTTCTTGCAAACGTAATCTTGCTTGGCAGGTGGAAGCTGATTCAACCAGTCTTTCAAGATAACCTCAGGGAAAGAGTACTTATCTAATTGGACCTCATGGATGGGCTTAAGATTGACACTGCCCTGACTCTCCATAGTTATATTATATAAAACATGAAATGATGCAATTATTTACAACGAGACCAGTAAATTTATAATAAATCTAGATATGATATTAATAATTTTGTAGCTTCTTTAATTTTTAATTTTTTAAAATTACATAGCCTTTTCCTCACTAAGAGACAATAAAAATAAAATACATATAATATAAGAAAATAAAATAATCATATAGAAATGAACATAAAAAAAAATAAAGTCAAGTATAAAAAAAATGCAATATGCTATACATGTATGTAATGCAATAGGGACCGGTAATTAATAAATTATAGGAATTATTATGAATCCATGGTTGGAGAATACCCTTATATATAAGTATATTCAAAATGAGATTTGAAAGGAAATGAAATTCATAAATACTTATATATAAGGATTACTAATTTTTTAATTTTCTCTCTTTTTTGAAAAAGAATAATGGACAAACTGCAAATTGATAAGAATTTTCCTATAATTTAAAAATGACTACCCCTTTTTTGAAAAGAATGATGCAGGAGGGTAGGGTCTACAGGTTTTAGACTCTACATCTTTAAGGATTTTCGGAGAAAAACCTAATAGGTACATTGTAAACTTCCAAAATTGAGTTTAGGACAACTGAGCTTAGATTTAGGGCCTTTAGGGAAACTTATCTAATTAAGCCCAAACTTTATGACTAGAACAAAAAAGTTAGTTAAGATATTATAGTGAAGTTAGATTTTAAAAATAATGACTCAAAATCCCAATTTTTCCCTTAGAAGTAATAATATTTAATATAGCACTAAAATATTTGGAACTTCAAAAATTGAACTTAGATTGTAATAAGAACTTAGAGATAAGTTAATTGAGCTATAAAATGAGATAATATAGTATAATTTACTATATAAAAATACCCGTAATTTTATGAGTATACCTGGTATAAATAATAATTATACCTGTAAATTAACCCTAAATTATGTAATTATATATATATTGTGTTAAATTCATGAAATTAACTTTAGAACATATCCTAAAATAAAAGATATGTTAGAAATATAATTATACGAGTAAAGTTATACATATTTCACATGTTATTTACATATGGTACATACTTATATACTAATTAAATAACTAAATCCTAACATATAATATTCATATTTACGTAAATAATTAATAAGACTTATCCAAATGCATTGGAGCTTACTGGAAATTTACGTGGCTGTTGCAGAAGAAAGGAATTTGCTGAATCAAAAGTGGAAGGAGGAAAAAAATGACACCTCATACTTCATTAATGGAGAAAACAAAAGAAAAAAAAAGAGAAAAATTCATAGGCGGTGAAAAAATTCTATAAATACTATCCTATCAGCAGATTAGCAACATTTTAGCAATTAGGAACCAAGAATAGAGAAAAAGAAAAAAAACTGGAAAATAGAACAATTTAGGAAAATTAAACAAAAAATAGGGAGAAATTCGTGAAAGTGTAGAATCATAACTTAGAGTAGTTTTGCTGTGAAACTCAGCTAACCCCACACGGTCCACCCACTGTGCAGGCCATTCGACAACCACCTAACCACCGTTGGCCATCGGAGCACCCAAGAACACCAAGATCAATTTCCTACCCTGTTTTTTTAATAATTTCTAAAAATTAGTAAATCTACCTAGAAAATTATGAAAAAAATTGTACTTAGGTTATTTTAAACATACTTTCATGTGATATTTTTATTTTTGAAAAATTCATAATATTTAATATACTTTATTAAGAAATATACTATTCACCTGAACTTATATTTGTAAAATAAATGTACTAAATGATGTTGTTTTTAGCTGAAAATTTTTGTGTAGGATGTGTATAATATGTAGATAATTGCTATGTAGCCCGAATTTTGATTTGAATATTTTTATTATTTATTGAATTTTTTGGCTTGAAAATAGCTCGAAAATAGGCTGAAATTATGAATTTAATAGGAAATTATGAAATTAATTGATGAAATGGACATGTACTAATCTATAATAAATAATAATAGTATTGAGTCAGATTGAAATTAATTTGGTGCTAAAAGAATCATAATTGGGTAATTTATGATAATTTAAGGGTAAAATTGTCAATACGAATATATAAGCAATAGGTTGGAAACTTGAAACCAAGTGATAATTGAATCCCCTATATTTTTAGGAGTCTATAGAAATTTTTTGGGAATTATTTGGTAACCTGAACTATTTATTACGAATTTATTAAGTAAAATAGCTTAATTTACAAGTTGGGGTGTATTTGTAATATTAATAAGCTAAAATAAATTAAGTAGTTAAATAAAAAACTATATATAGGATTGTTGATCAGATTGGATTAAATGGATATTTTTATTATATTTATTAATATTTTCTTATTAGGATACCTTTAGGTATATTAAAATTGGATAATACTTATATTGTAACAATATATGAAAAAATTAGATAAAATACAATTTAATAACGTAAATTACATATAATACGATCATATTTATATAATTATATATAATTGAATTAAAAACTCAAACTACTCGTTAAAAGCTATCTCTAAAAATAGGACTCGTAAAATGTGTCGTCAGGTCTATACGAACTCAATGATATTAATTTTATTAAAATCGGATAACCTTAAGTAATTTAACTTATAACTTTATCATATTCAAGACTGTACATATTTCGATAACCTTACCGGAATTAAAATGCGAATTAATAAATAAAAAATACGTTTCGATGCAATCAAAACGATATATAATACGTAATAGTATATATGATGTACAGTATCAACAATTAATAACTTAATTCTATATTTAGTAATAACATAATTGTATATTATGGAAATAATATATATATATATATATATATATAACCATTAGAGATTAAACCCTAATGTTTTCGTAATTATTACGAAAATTGAATTTGAGTTTTTTTGTATAATTAGGACCTACTAATACAAAGATGGTTAACGATTTGAGTCAACGATAGTGAATGTCTAAATAAGTAAGTTGGGATTGTGGCTTTACTACTTGTTTGGGTATTATTTAAAGTATCTGGAGACCCAAGAGTACTTCTGGTTGTGTTTGTAGTTAGATAATTATGCGCATGTTGTATGTGTGGATGATACTTGGTTGTGACAGGAGTTCAACTCCTTGGTGTGCTATTCTACATATTTGCATGGATTCTGTATTGTGTGAACTTGTTGGTCACCCCTGATTAAAACTAACGGTTATTCGACTAAAATGAAATTAATCATGCATAACACTCGTTAGGAGAAACGATTAAGAGTGTTGGACCAAATACTGACTTCCTTCGATGAGGATAGTTGAAAGGGTCCTTTCCCCATCCTTAGTCGAACTAAGTGACAGGCGAGGAGGTTGTGGCAAGGTTGGGGGCCGTGGTATAAAGGCGGTCATGGGAGGAGAGTGTTCTCCATTGCACAAGCTCGGGTTTGGTTTGACTTGAGTCGTGATGAAACCCTTCAATCCGGGTTGAAGCAGATGTAATTTCTCTAATCTCACAGTGGACCGGATAACATTGTACGATGTTTCATTTGAGTGATTGTATTGCATTTCATCATAATTATTAACCTTATTTGTGATTGTGCAGTACTCCTCTGACTCCGACCCACTTACTAAACTAATTGTGCTCATATCCCTATAGACTCTTTTGTAGGTGTTGAGTAAGAATAGGATGTTTATGTACCATCGTTCTCAGGTTAGTGTGCTGCTGTTTGGGAAAGTGAGAATTGAGGAATCAACTGAACCCGAGCTTTAAATTTTGTTTTTGAGTTTTGAGGAAACTAATTGGGAATTCCCTGGGAGCCTACTAGTTTCTTAACTTATTATATATAGACTGCAAAACCTGTGGTTTTTAATAAACTTTGATTGTAAACTTGACCTTTGGACATAAAATGTTTGTATAAATACAGTTGTTGTACTAAATAGCAAGTCGTATAGAACAGGTATTTTATAAAAGCTCTACTACAGGTTTAGTTATTAATAGGTGTCAAAACAGACGTTTCAAGCTGATTGAGTTGTGCGCCTTATGTGAACTGTATCTACGATAGCAACTGTGAGGTCAGCTTCTATCTTAGATTAGTTTACACGGCGGGACTGTTACAACTCTTCTTGTTTGGGGCATGACATACATCGAAGCTTGAGTGGGCTCGCCTATCACCGCTAAGCAGGGGTAAAGACCCTAACGACTTGAGGGCTATACAATGGCGACCTATCCTAAGTTCCTAAGGTGGCCTAAGTTTGGTTACATTTAAGCATACAAATGATTATTAAAATAAAACCCCCTAAATCCTCAAATATAGGCCCATTGGGCTAGGTTTTTCTTAAAACTTACATCACTAAAAACCAGTTAGTTCAACTATAATATAAATAAAGAAAAATAATACAAAAACCCCATCAATTAATTTTTAAGTTTTACATAACTAGTTTACTAGGTTTCCCTAGTGGAGTCACTATTTCTATCGAGTCCTATTTCATTTTCCTTAATTTAATTCATATTAAGCCCAGTTTACTTAATATAAATTACTTGATATTAAATTAAGGGAAAAAAGTATTTAAAAAAATTGGAGTTGGCAACCAATTAAATCGATAAAAAATGAAATTAAGGTTTTCGAGTGAGAAAACCTAAATGTGGCCACTAATTTGTGAATTTTCTTAATTTTAGAAAATTTACCATAAAAAACTAGGTTCAAGGGCTAACCTATTAAGATTAAGTTATCATGTAAAAATTAAAAAACTAATTAACAGGCTTTATTCAATAATTTTTTTAAAAATACTAAGCTATATATAAATATGCAAAATATAAATAAAATGATTTTTTCTTTTTTTCTTATTAAGAATTTTTCAAGGAAAAGGAATTTTTTTTTTTAATTTTTATATAGTTACCCCAAAGGTGCCCACATACTAGTAAGTCGGAATCAAACTAACGTAGTTCTTTCTTTTATAAAATATTTAGTGGGTGAATTTTTTATTTTGAAAATCAAGCCAAATTTATGTTTATTTAACCATTTATTATTTAAAAAAAATCTTAAAAAAATCTAATTTCATGAATCTAAGAAAACCTTAACTAACTAAATCTTTTTGAAAATCTCGGTTAAGAATTTTTTTTTAAAAAAAAAACTCATTACATGTCAAAATTGATCCTTTCTAAATCCTATATACAAGATACACCAAGATATAATCTAGATATGTATCTTCTCCGAAGATATGGATCTTAGAGAAAAGATACGTGATTTAAAAAAAAATGTAATTTTACTAAAATTGCAATTTATAAAAAATTCAAATTATCCAAAAAAACAACGATATGACAATTATTAAAAAAACTAGTAAAAATAATTAAATTAACTAAATAAACGAAATTAATAAAATAATAATTTTTATTACTTAAATCGTTAAAGTTATGTGTGATTGGTATGTTTGTACATTGGATTACGTATGTGTCGTGCATCAGATTGCATGTGTGTCATATGTCTAGCATGTCAACTTGTGAACAGTGTATGGGTGTGCTTGCTGTAGGAGTAGTGTGGGCGTGAAGTATGTAACGTGACGGCGTTCGTACGGGTGGAGGAGTAAGCGAGTAGCGTTGTCTAAATGCTGTGTTTGTGCGCTGTCTATGTGTGTAGAGAGTACAGATTGTGAGGGTGTTGTGTGTTCGTGAGTGTAATGCAGCAATGAATGAGTGGCGTAGTGTCAGTTATGGACGTAGCGGGGGACTTGCAATATGCTGTGATTTTGTGTATTTGAGTAGAGTGTGGCAACTTGTGTAGTCAGGTACTGCAATGTTGAGACAATGTACCAACGTGCTGTAGGTTAGCGAGTGATGTCTCATGAGCTGTGTGTGAGTCGTGTCATGGATTATTGTAGTGGTGTGTGGAAGTGTTTTAGGGATAGGGACATGTAGCGTGTATTTGGAGGCTGCTATGTGTTTGTCGTATGCATATTCAGGGGGCTATTACCATGGGTTGGGGCTATCAACGGTGTGTTGTGTGTGTCTTCGTATATGTAGGTTGAGTAGAGTGAGGTTAGTGTATGGGGTGTATGACTATCAAGTGCTGACTTCGTGTGTTGTAGTATATGGTGAGAGAGTAGCACTTGTGTGTGTATTTGAGGTCAGTGGACAGTGGATGATGGATCAATGAAGTGTGACTATGGATGAAGAGTAATGTGGAGTTTAGGAATTTTTTGTGTGATTTTTAAAAATTGCATTTTTACAAGCCAGCGTTTACCATTTGTAAGTCACTAATTTGAACCTTTCGTATCTTTTTAGATATGAATTTGATCTCAACAAACCTAAGATATGATAACAAATCTTAGATACAGAAAGTACAATTTAGATTCTTTGAAGATTCGACCTAGTTTTTAAAAACTCTATCTTATTTTGAGCTTTTTATTTTTTGGGCTTAATTCAATCTAATTTGATTTAGCTTAATAATTTACTTAATAAATCCTAAGTCTATTCTTGCCTAATATAAATTAGATAAAAAATCCATTTTATATTGGACTGGACTAAAATATTTTAATGAAGCTTGATCTTTTAATGACTTTAGAATTTATTAAATTGAACACTCACCATTATCCAATTCGATCCCAAATGACTCGACTCTGATACGATTAGATTCAATATGTCTTGACTCGATACGATTCAACTCAATATGATTTGATACATTATTTTTATTTATTTATTTTTATTTTTCTATCATTTTATTTTTATTTTATTTTATTTTTCTTTTTCTTTAACTTAGCTCAATAGAAATACTAAAATAAAATGGAAAAAAAAATGATATGTCGACAGTATGGAGGAGCGAAATATTAAGATATATCTCATCAAAATAATTAAGTAAAAATCAAATTATGGTAACAAAAGGAATAATTCATACTATGCATACAAGCAATGTAACCTTTAGGGAACATATGGTAGTAGAGACACATAAAATCTAAATTGAAAAGCTTATGCATACTTCCTTATGTTGCATGGCTCACTTGTTTGTGAAGAGCCTAGGTATAGATTGATGTTCTATCCTTCATATTGGTATAGACTGATGGTTTATCCTTCGTGTTATCTTGGTTCATTACCTAAAAGGAATAGCTATTTTCCCTTTTGTATTGAAGGTGTTAGTGCACCATTTGCTTTACTAAGTAGGTTAATCAATTATTAGAAAAATCCAATAATTTTTTTCTAGAATATGAGGTATAAACCTATTTTTTCCTCCCATGCCCTTGAAAATCTTGGCTCCAACCACCATAACCTTACCTTAGTCCACTAACCACCATAGGACATAGACCATGAACCAACTAATTGACCTATACTCACTAAAAGTTTGCATCAAGCACAAGAACCCATAATCGTCCAAATCATATTTGTAAATCCACTGATAGTTCATGCTTTGATAACAAATGTAAGTAGTTCATGCTAGCTGTATGAATTATCTAAGATCATACCTTGATTCATATTAATGGTGGCTTAACATTAAACTTGGTTGATTCATTAGTGATGGCTCTGGTACATGAATCTACTTAAGTTCACACAAATGTTTGCACAAAAGCTTACCTAAGTATGTACTGAGATTTGCATGTAAAATTTACCATGGTTCATAAGCTAGAACACCTAGGTTTACAAGTGTTATTCACACTTATAGCAAAAGCTATGGTGGTTTGATAGTGTTAAGACAACAAGTATTATATCCTAAAGTGTGAAACAAAGCTAAATAAAATAGGTATTTGCCAACTGTTGATAGGCTATTTTAGATATATGTATCCAAGCCTAATACAACCTCCTTAAAGCATAGGTTGAGCTCAATAACCATTGGCTACGTTGGCCACGGTCCAATCTGAGCTCTCTAAAACACGAGTGATCATATAATGACTAAAGTCAAAGTTACTAGTATAATAGATGATCTTCTTAGGGCAAGGCCCGAGATTCAATTAGCTTGCTCAACTTGATCAAAACATTGATGCCAATCTCCTATTGCCTTCCATCCTTAGGCTATGGGCTAGTAAGCCTATGGTGTTTAGGCTTAATCCAAATAACTATGAAAAGATAAAGCTGGACAATTTAGCTAAATTAGGAGAGTCTATAGCTAATACAAGATCTTCTTTAGCGTATCTAAAATGTATCTTGGAGATATGGAAGTGAATCTTAAAGATACAATATACTGTCCTAATATATATCATCAACTACTCTTATAAATACAAAGAAATTCCATAGGTAAGGGATTTGAAACCATCATTCTTGCTTACGTTATTCTTACTCTCTTATATCCTCATGAGTCTCCTTTAACTTAAGCATTAGAGTAGCTGTACTAGGACTACCCCTAGTGGCTCTCTTAGCTTACTTTTGTTTGATTTTGTAAGTTACCTCTAACCTCTCTAGTCATAATCTTGGATGAAAAATCAACATCAACATTTTGGCAAAACATCATAATGGTCAGGAAGACATAAAATGATTGCCTTAATATTGCAAACACTAGTACCATCATTGTGTTGCCACAACAGTTGCTCTTACCTAACTAGCATTGATTGTAGAAGGAATGTCATAGGTTAGTGGTACAAAACCATTACCTAAAGAAAAAAATATTTGAAATATAAAAATAATGCAAATTGTTTAATGTTAATAGGGTTTCTCATGATTTAGTATCCACCATCGTTGGAGGTCTGGGTTTAAACAAACATTTGGACTCTGAAGCCTAAAATAAGCAGGGCTTGAATGTTGTAGCCTAAAAATTAAAAATTGATACATCTATCACCTTTTTCAATGATGATTTAATTGGTAGTTAGACCTTATATAAAGATGCCTAGGTGATCAAGGCTAGGATAACAAAATCTGAAAAGTCTTGATTGATATTGGAAATTCCATAGATATGATTTTTATGGTTTCAATAACTAACTTGTCCAAGCCAAAGAGTAGTTACTCTCTCTATGAAGCTTTGTGATGTTGACAATGTTGTTGATCAACTCGTAGATAGTTGATTGTTGGTCCTTATATAACGTTATCCTTGGATAGCTTAGTCAAAATGCCTTTAAGATGACTCCTTTAATAGTATACCTTAAGGCCAAGTTCTTTACATCAATTCGGTAGGTGTATGCAAAGGGGTAAAGATTTAGCCCATAACTTATATGTTAAAGCCCTTTCTAAAGGAGAAGTCTTCCAGCATAGTCTAGACTAAAGGAAAAGTTAGGATAAGAGTGAATTAGCAAAGGAAATTGAGGAAATCTAGCTTGGCAACAACCTCGAGTAGACTACATGAATAGGCACATCCTTACTTATTGAACTTAAACAATAACTTGTTGATTTCTTTCAATCAAATAAAGGTATATTTGCGTGGTGGTCATTAGACATGCCCAGTATCCCTACTCATATAATGATGTATCATCTCAATGTAGATGAGAATGTTAATGTTTTGCTTAAGGATAAGCAAATGTCTAAGTGTATGAGAATTTGATAAGTGTTAAATGATACCTATTATTTAGTGTTTTTTTTTATGCTTTTATAAGAAATTATGAATTTTTTGGATGAATTGGATGGTTATTATAATTTTAGGACTTCACAAGTAAGTTGGTTTGAAAAGAAATTATCTCAAACGAGTTGGGTAGAATTTAGAGTCGAAATGAAGACGAATTACATACCTAGAGAAGTACATAGCCGTGTTTCCATCGTGGATGATTAGTTCTTGAAGAATCAAAGGTTAGAGAGAAGTACAAGGAGGTACATGTCTTTCTACCTGACTATATACCTTACAGATCACTTAGTTTTTAAGCGTTCTAAGAGTAGAGAGATTTACATCTATGCTTAGACATTGTAGTTGCTTATGTTTGTAATTCTTAAGTGCATAATTCTACTTTCATTGGGGTATGAAGGTTAAGAATATAACTAAACATCCAAAAACATTCTAAGAGAATTTTAAAAAGGAGTCTTTAACAATTTTTAATATGTTTTTTAAAGAATTTTAGGGCTTTTTAGAGTAGACACATTCGATGATCCAAGATTACAAGTGTTGATCATGATTAGACCAACCAATGTATGTAGACTCAGGTAGAGTTCTACTTGGATGGGCTTGGGCTTCATGTAATAACCCAGTTGAAACTCCTCCTACTGAGATATTGTCCTTTAGAGTGGAAAGTTGTACGGTTTTGTCTCTTAGTACAGCAGCTTTCCAAGAGGTCACCTATCCTAACATTGCTTTAGCTCGAGTATGCTTAACTTTAGAGTTTTGATGTACTCTAAGCCGTTACACTAAAAGGTGCCTTGATGATTAGAGTTGATTCTCCAAACATGTAAGGGGTATTACAATCCAACCCCCTTACAAAACTGATGTTTTCGTCAGTTTTGTTACACAGGTCCAGAATCATCATCAGGCAGGGCTCTGCCCTTTCGACTAGTGGATTGCTTTGATACCACCTATAACAGTTCGGTCAAAACTCCACCCATCGAGGTGTTGTCTACTTTAGCGTAGAATGCCATACGGTTTTGTCTCCTGGTGTAGTAGCTTCCCAAGAGGTTACTCATCCTGGAATTACTCCAGCCGGAGTACACTTAACTTTGGAGTTTCGACGTATTCCTAGTCACTACACTAAAAGGCATCTCGATGATTAGAATTCATTCTCTAAGCACGTAAGGGGTATTACACTTTACCTCTTGCTCCTCGATACCTGCAAAAAGGTCCCTCGTAGGTAAGGCTATAGGGATCTTCAAACACTCAAGTTAGCAAGGAAGATTAAGGAAATATGGGAGATGAGGACTATGGACTTAAGGGATCATGCTCATCTAGTGATGGGTGTTGTATGTTTTACCTCTACTCTTGAGAGAACGAGAGGAGAAAAGTTCTTAGAAAGTGAGAGAGATCTGGTTTACTTGCTTGACATGTATCATTCAAGGATTTGCATAGGCTAGCCATCGGTAGATATTGCGCTCTACGGTAGAGACTGAGACTCACTGTAAGTAATATGTCGGGTTGACCAAACCACCAAATTTGTAGCTTAATGATCTAGCAGGAGCAAGGGCACCAGTTATGCCAACCGTGCTATGGATGTCAGACGCTCATTAATGAGCTGTAGTGGAGTGTAGGCACTAAAGAAAAAAGTTAGGTTGAGATGCTAAGGAAGGGATTGGCTTATGCTTGATGAGGGTGAGTTGAGCCTTAAGCTTGTACATGTTGATCAATGAATGTCAGCTTGATGGTCGGGGACTAATTTGCTTGGAAGTTGTTATTTGGCTCATTAGGTAGGTGGTAATGTTGGGGATAAGCTTGCCATTTGTTTGTACCCTCATTAAGATAAGCTCATGGCCTCGTATGGGGGTTGAGGTGTGGCCTATGAGTTTGTTGTTTACTTGGGCACCATTTGGTATCCCTTGTGATGAGCTTTGCTTATTGGACCTTAGTTCGAGCGAAAATCAAGTGTCAATAGCAAGAAAAGAGGTTTTCATCATGACTATTTTTATCCTTTTATTTCTCTTATTCATGATGAATATTTAGTTAATTTTGTATTTAGATGTTGAGAAGCCTTATAAACTATTTAATCGACATATTTGTTTCAGTTCAACATATGATTATTAGTTTATTCTAATCAAATTATGTTGTCTTAATTATTTTAAGTTAATATATTCAAAGTGTTAATTCATAGTATTGGATTTCATTTGTAGAGATTGAGAAATCTTATAAATGAATGGATCTGCTTAATTAGAAAGAGTTGTACATAATCTTGAGATAAGATGATATAAATCATCAAGATTAAGGTCAAATCTAATAGTAGAGACTAGAGTTCACAAAATGATAATGTGATCTTAGGAGTCTTAATTAGGAAGAGATTCTAATCAATCAACCAAAAATTAGATATTAATATCGCTAAAAGAGATCTTAATATAAATTAGGAATTCTCACCATCCAATAAATCTAATATGAGATTGATCGATTGCATAAGTATCCTATGATGGATCAATATATGAATACTTTATTCTTGTAATCTTGTGTGCTATTGATTATTATTTCTATTTTCTAATAATTTAATTAGTATATTTCCAATTTATTTTAGTTTAGGGTTTTTATTTAATTATAATCATGCACTTGAATTGGTAAGTTAGATAATAGAGACAAGGGAGAGTATTAGTACTTAATATGTTAATCTCTAAGTTCAATTTGCTTCTCACCAAAATTATTATAGTATACGTAACATAGTGTACTAGCTAATAAAATAAGCTTTTGTTTTTAAACTAGTAGTTCATTGTATCAAGTTTTTTTATAAAATTCATGGAAAACTCTTAAGGACAACAATTTCCTAAAGTCACTTTTACATAAAAATTAAACCTGATGGTGTACATAGTCTATTAAAAGCTTAAGATATTACACTCTTCATCAATTTACATCCAAAAGTTGCAAAATCCACATCCTTAGCAACTTTTACCTTATACAACTTACTCAATCATATGTTAATACCTTTAGAACAAAAATATGGATATTATATTGGTTACTAAAGACCATATTGGAGGCGAATAGCTAATCTATGTAAACTAAAGTAAGTTGCATAATTTAGATAGAGATTTTCTTTTCGATAATTAGTTTCTTCCTCAATTACTAACTAAACAAAAACTTACAAGAAATTTTTCCTAGCATTAGTTAGGATTCCATACAAAATTACAATTTTTTAAATTAGAAACATAATTATAGTCATCCATAATAGTCTTTAAAATCTCCTTATTTATATTACTTGAGATATTTCCCCATAAAACAGAGTCTTCCCTTCCTGCTAATCCTTTTTGGGCCAATTGATCAGCTGCCTTGTTCTCATCCTTGGAAACTTTATAAAATAGAAGGTTGTTAAATTCCCTTGCTAACTTCCAATAGATAGCTAAAGCTATAGAATATGCATTTTCATCAATTTGTTCTTTCAATATCCATTCAACGACTAGCATTAAACCAATTTTTACTATTAGTCTATCAAGTTTTTTATCTTTTGCTAGCCTGAGGCTGTATGCAATCAACCATAGCTTAGACTCTAATGGTGATGCTCTTGCTACTACTTACCTGAAATCTCTTAGTATACTTCCATTATGATCCCTAAATATGATGCCAATGCTTGCTCTTCTTCCGTCTTCCATAACGACTCCATTGCAGTTGGCTTTGATCCAACCTACTTCTGGTTTCCTCTACCATATCTCTATTAAGCTTCTTTGGTGTTGCATACTTTTCCTTCTTGTATTCATCCATGTTGAGTATGAAAACCCTAGAGTTGCCACCCAATAAGTTAGGATCAATGGGGTGGATTGATTGTAATATAACCATTAGTCTATAAGAAAATCAATTTTAGAAAATGATTGGAAAAATCGGAGACTTTTGGATTCGAGGAATAACTTATTAAACCTTAAACGAGTACCGCTCTTATCCATTCGAGTTTAAATTTATTTTTCAAAATACTCTTTTAAAAAAATAATTCAATAAAATTGAATCTAATTACCCTTAAAAAAAGATGAAATTGAAAGATTATTTACTAAAGGGGAAAATAATTTTTTCCATATTTTAAATTGCCTTGCGATTACTTATGAGTGCTTATATACCGGTTATTTAAGATTAGATTTTCGCGTTTCATTTTGAAATTTCAAGTGTGTAAGTTTGTTTTATATTTTAAAACAACCAAATTTATGTTTTTAATCCATTAATTTTAAGAAAAATATGGAAAAAGAGTCTTAAATTTAGGTAATGTTTCCTTTCAAAATTCTAAGTAGGTCCTAATTTCATAAAGGGCTTATTATTATTTTTTTTTTTTGAGAAAATCTATATATACTTTTTCTAAGTGACAAAAAGAATATTTATTATTATACATACATACATACGTATATTTGTAGAATGAATTTTTGAAATATGTACGTACAAAAGTTTTTCATATTTCAAAGAAGAAGGAAAAAATTATTGTTGTTTTTTGTTGATAGAGATTTTTATCTTAAGGCATTAGATATCTTAAGCCAACTTGGAAGGGCTAATGTTCAATCTGCTGATCCTTACATTTGATCTCCTATGTTACATCTCCAACCTCTTTTGTTAGTCACACAATTACCGGGGGCTTAATAGTACAGGAAGTGAATGAGCTCAGTTTATAGCCATACACCTAATAGTAGGTCGAGGTGGTCTCCATTAGCTCAACTAACAGAGAAAGAGATTGGGAAGACTTGGTTTTACTTATAGGAAGTTAAAATTCAAACATAAGCATGAGCAGGTGGGAATCATCACATGAATAACTATCCACAAGCAGCCAATAATTGGCCCACATTCTAGAATTTTAGGGAGTGGTCTGTAAATCAAAATCCTATGCATGAGGATTTTAGAGGCAATGGTTGTAAGGTAATTGCTAACTATTTGCTATAAATAGAGCTTGGCATCTAACTATAAGCTTCTTCTAGGCTCTCTAATCTTACTAGTTTCTAACTCTTTCTACTTCTTTTACATTTCTTCCATCAAAACCTTACTTAGACAATGAAATAGCTACGCCGAAGTCATCTCGGTACCCCCATATTCTTTCTTTTTTGTAAACTTGAAGTTTGTCAAGCAATTTGAATACCTTCTAAACCAAATCGACTGTCAATACTTTGGTGTTGTTTGATTCCTATACCCCAACATGATTACTAAAATGAGAGGAAAAGATGACACCACTTTAGGGGGAAGTAATGTCCCTTATGTAGCTTAAGCAGAGATATCATTATAGCAGCATACATCAGAAGTGCACCCAATGGAAGTGAATGATACCTGAAGATAAGTCTAGACTCAACAAGATGATATGTTGCTCATCTCGCAAGTTGAAGCCCTTTGTACATGATTTACTAAGAAACTAGAGGAAACCGAGGCTTATAATCAAGAGTTGAGGAGAAAACTTCAAGAACATGATACAACATCTTCTTCAACCCCCTTTTTGGAGGTAATGGGAGAGGAAGTGAACCTAGCTCCTTAAGATAATGTCCATCATCATAAACATAGTAAAGCCCCTATAGTAAATGAAGTTTGTTAGCAATTATGACGCTATGTTTGTGATGACAACGATTTCTAGCAAATACCACTGTAAACCCTTACTTGTACTCTTATTCTTGCTTGTATGGAAGGCAAGATCGAGCACTTAGTTGCTTGTTTGCTACAAAAGGCTATTGTAAACATGAGTCTATAGGATTTAGAGGAATACATTAAGAAATTGGTGAACAAGGGGACTTCTAAGAAGGAAGCTGAACCAAGAGGAAAAAAATTGAGTCCTTTTTTTCGTTAAATAGTGGAATAAGTTTGGCCACTACGTATTTAACTACCCTAATTCAACAATTACTATGGGAAAAAGGATTTAGACAATCCCCTTAACACTTTTCATACATTGAAAGAGTTGTATAGGTAATCGGATGCTATTGCTTGTAAGGTATTTCCTTCTACCCTAAGGAAATTAGCGAGTAATTGGTTTTATTCACTGAAAGCAACCTCCATCTCCTCTTTTCTTACTAGTAACCCTCCATGAAGGATTCTTCACTTCAAACCTCTATTCAGTAGAAGCTTGGAGAGAGTATAAGGGATTATGTGCATTGATTCAATTAGTTAATGATTGAAATCACTAATTGTAATAAGAGCATCGCTCTCCATGTCTTATGCTGAAATGTCAGAGAAGATTTTGGCTTCTTCAAATCATTGACTGAGCACCATTTGACCTCATTGGATGAATTTACCACAAGGTCGAAGAAGTTCATAGCCCAAGAGGACTAGATGCAAGTTTGTAGGGAGCTTAAGAAGGAGAAGTTCGAAACAAGGCTAAAGAAGGAGAGAGGATTAGTAAAAGATTGTTTGGACAAGAAGTTTGATATGTACCATCAGCTAAGTAGATCTTACATAGATTGGAAACAACTGATTCTAACCTTTGTTGTGCACATAGCAATGAATCAACCTATGTTAGGTATTTTAATGGAAGTTTGGAATCAAGGATTTCTAGCTTAGCCAAAGAGAATGAGAAATAAGCCTTCTAGGAAAAACTCTAACAAATATTGTGATTTTCATGGTGATCATGGTCACAACATTGATGAGTGCATTCAATTGAAGAATGTGCTTGAAGATGCTATTCATAGAGGATATCTGAAAAAATTCATTATTGAGAAGGACGAGAGGATACAACATCTAATATTGTAAAATTAGCATACATATTCTATGATTATTTTGTGCTATTTTGGATATTAATCTAGTTAATTCTATAATATTTTGAGCTTAATTTGTTCAATTTTCATTTTAGAGACTTCATAAGCATTTTACAAACTTTCAAGGATTTTTATCAAGTTCTAGAGCATATTTGGATAAAAGCATTGATCAAGGATTGAAGTGAAAGAATTTTAAGTGAGAAACGAAGTCCAGTAAAGAACACGTTGAAGACCACGACTATGGTTCATGCTCATGTTCCTCTTGTCATGTAATTTCATTGAATTTTGAAGATTTTGGAGAAAGTACAAGTATACACCAATCATTACAATTGTGTACCTAGTCCATGGACTTACCATGACTTTTAAATTTTTTATTTTTGTTATGTTTTCTTTGTAAATCTAGGTTCACTTATTATAAATAGATGTCTAAACCTAAGTTTGCCAAGAGGGAAAGCCACTTCAGTGTGAGAGTCAATAAGATAAAGAATTACAAGGGAGGTTCTCTACTTTTTTCTTTTACTTTTATTGTTGTTAGGTCTTTCTTTCAATTTCTCAATAAATCATTGTTGAACTCTATGTTCTAGGGTGACTTTTATTATCAATGAAATTCAACATATGATTGGTGCATATTGTGATCTAGTTGTATTGTTTTTACTATCAACTTTAATTCAATATATTGGTGATTAAATTATAGCTAGAGTTTATTATAAAGTTTGCAAAAGCTTGTAATATGAGTGACTAGTACAATTAGGTAAACTTGGTCAACTAAAACATTTAGTAGTTTGATTTTTCTAGATTAGAACAACCTAATAGTAGGATTTAAGAGTGTTATGCAATCCGGTGATATTCTATTTAGAAGTGATTCGGGTAGAAAGGGTTTTAGGGTTAGGAATTAGCTAGAGACGTAAGTCCGTTAGTTCATAATAGGAATCCCCATGTTCTAATTTATAACTGAGATTGTATAAGTCACTTATAACTTGGTAATAAGCAACACTTAAGATTTACTAGGGAACATGTTTCTCTTTTAATTAATTAGATTATTTTATTTATTATATTTTTATTGTTTTTTATTTCTATTTATGTTGTATTATTTTAGTTATTATTGCAATCTTTAATTTCTACCTTTTAATAATTCAATTAAATCTTTTCTTGTATAAGTTAGGCAACTAAATAATCTAAGGATACAATTGTTAGAATAATTAGATACTACCCTCTTGTAAGGTTCCTTATGGGATCGATACTTAGACTTATAATCGATTTTATCCAGATTATAACTTGGCTAGGTGTTCTTGCATATGCTAAGCCCTGTATGCAACATCAACATCTTACCTAGAGAAGTAGGATTGATCAATAGCCTCATAACAATGACATTTGGAATAATGATCAAGAGTTGGCAACTTAAGATAATAATAAAGGGGATAATTAAGCTCTAAGAAGGGTGACAAACATAATTTTTGGAGGGCTAAGAGGGAGTAATACCTTGGCCATGTCGAGCTTGGCAGATCCATAAGGAGATCATGTGCTGAATGTCTAAGGTAAAGGATACAAGATGGATGATATGATTATTTTTTTCATATGATTATTTTTTTTCTGATAAAATATGTAAGGGATGTAGTTTTCCCATGATGATGTGCTAATCATTATGACTAGGTTGGCTGAACTCAAAGTAAGGAAGGTCATGATTGATACTAAGAGTTCGACAAATATCATTTTCAAGCATGTGATTAATTAGATGCTACTAAAACTAGAGAACTATAGGATGCAACCCTACAAATGCAATTTGTATGGGCTCAATAACCAACCATTTAAAGTTCAAGGAGTTGTTGCCCTAATTTTATATATGAGAAATGATGAAAATGTAGTGGAGAATGAATTAGATTTTGTAATAGTGGATTACACCTCACCCTATAATAGGATCATAGGCTAATCATAGATTAATATTTTCAAGATGGTCATATCCATAGCTCATTAGAAAGCAAAATTCCTGACCCCAACAGGAATTGGTACATGTAATGAAAACCAATAGTTAACTAGGGCTTTGTACTTGAAAGCTTTAAAGAGAGATCAAGTGTACCACATTGAGCAGGGGGATGACCCATCATTTGTATGTTTGAGGTAAGCCAGTAGAAGAAACCTCAACCAGTTAATTAAGTGACAATCCCAAGCATACTACCAAGTTTAAAGCTAGTATGCCACCTGACCTCTACGAGTGCATGATAAAATTTCTCTGAGCTAATATGGATGTCTTTGCATGGTCCCTATCATACATGCTAAGCATTCTGATGGAAGTGATCACTCATCAACTTAATATCAATTTGAATGTTAAGGTGGAATAGTAGAAGAAGAGGCATTTCACTCTTAAAAGACAAGCTGCAGTTGAAGAGGAGGTTCAGAAGTTATTGAAGGTAGATTTCATTAGAGAGGAGCCATACTCGACTTAGTTGGTCAAGTAAGCTAATGAAAAGTAGAGAATGTGTATAGATTTTATCAATCTTAATAAGGCATCCTGGATAAACTATTTTCCTTTACTTGGATAGATTAAATGGTTGACTCAACCTCAAGGCATGCCTTATTAAGGTTTATAGATGCTTTATAGTGATATAATCAGATCAAGATGCATGCTTTTGATTAGGTGCATACCTCTTTTATTACCAATTTTGGAACATATTGTTATGAGGTCATGTTGTTCGATCTGAAAAATGTAGCAGCCACATATTAGAGATTGGTGATGAAGGTGTCTAAGCCACAAATACATAGAAATATCAAAGTATTTGTAGGTGATATGATTATGAAGAGCAAGACCAACAATGACCATCTTTTTGACCTAGAGGAGACCTTCAACACTTTAAGGCGTCATAATATGAAGTTGAACCCTTAAAAGTATGCGCTTGGGGTTTCATCAAGGAAATTCTTGGGATTTATGGTAATGTAATAGGTGATAACGTGAAATTAGCATACATATTCTATAGTAATTTTGTGCCATTTTGTATATTAATTTAGTTAACTTCATTTCCATTTAGAGCTTCATCCATTTAATTTTTAATTTTAGGGACTTTGGAGGTATTTGATGAAATTTTGAAGACTTTTATCAAGTTTTAAAGTATATTAGAAAAAAAGCATTGATCGAGGAATTAGAGCAAAAAGATTTCGAGTAAGAAACAAAGTCTAGTGAAGAATACTATTGAAGACTATAGCTATAGTCCATGGCTGTATACCCTTCGTCATCAATTTCCTTCAAATTTTAAAGATTTCAGACTAAGTACGAGTTTATGCCCAAACATGCTTGAAGGCATGTAATAAATTAGGAATTTTCTACTTTTGTTGAGTTTTCGTTGTAAAATTGGGTCTAATCATTATAAATAGATGTTTAGGTTTAGGTCTGCAGGGAGAGCCCTCTTCAAGCAAGAGTCAGTAGGGTAAAGAATTACATGGGTTCCTCTATTCTTTTCTTTTATTTTGTTATTATGTCTTATTTTAATTTCTTAGTAAATATTTATTGAACCCTACATTCTAGTGTGACTTTTTATTGTTGATAATGAAATTAAATCTATGGTTTTGCATATTGCAATCTAATTGTATTATGTTTATTATTGTCTTTAATTCAACATATCAATGATCGAATTATTGCTAGAGTCCATTATTAAGTTTGCGAGAGCATTTAATATGATTGACTGATACAATTGGCTAAAACTAACTAACTAAAACATTTAGTAGTTTGTTTTTTCTAGATTAAGGCAACCTAATAATGGGATTTAAGAGTGTCATGTGATTTTGCAATGCTTTATTCAAAAATAATTTGGATAAAGAAGGCCTTAGGATTAGGAATTGATTAGGATTAAGAATTGGCTAAGAGATGCGAGTCCAATTTGTTCGTACTAGGAATTTCCATGGTCTAATACTATAATTGAGATTAAATAAGTCACTTAGAACTAAGTAATAAATAACAATAAAGATTTGCTAAGGAATGTGTTTTTTTCTCTGATTTAATTATTCTTGTTCTTATTTTCATTCTATTTATTCTTATTTAAATTTATATTTTTTGTTATTTTAATTTTTTATTATTACAATCTTTAGTTTACTGTCTCTAATTATTCAATTATATCTTTTATTATAAAAGTTAGGTTATTGGAATAATTTAGGGATATAATTACTAATTAATTAGATATTACTCCCATATCTGGTTCCTAATGAGATCGACACTAGGACTCAATCCAAATCTATATTATTACTTGACTAGATGCACTTGCTTATGCTATAAACTTTAAGTGCTTTAGGATCAAGTTTTTGGTGCCGTTGTCAGGGAAAGTGTTACACTTTCATGATCAATGGTGTCAGAAATGATATGGTAAGACTGAGATTATTTCTATTCTCCCTATGAGGCATGGCTAAGTAGTAGCTTAGCTCATCACCTAGAGGTTTTATTACTACTTGGGACTCTTTAGTTGAAAAGTTTCTAAGAAAATATTTCTCACCTACTAGGACAGCGAAATTTAGAAACAATATTTTTGTTTTGGCTCAAATTGATGATGAGACCCTTTATGATACATGTCAGAGATTTAAAGAGTTGATATGTGCGAGATGATTGATGCCACAACTAGAGGCACTCTGAGTGCTAAGACACCAGATGAGGCTTAAAACCTAATTAAAGGCATGGCAATGAAAAATTTGTAGGAGGATAATGTGAGATCCAAACTAAAGGTATTTAGGAAGTATGAAGTTGATTTTGTAACTGTATTGATTGCTCAAGTTAAGAAACCAAGTTAGAAGATTGAAGGGCTAATGAAGCTAATAAATTTAGTATAAGATGAAACTTTGTTGAAATTGATGATGTTAATTTTATTGCTAATCGTGCTTAGAAAAATTCTTTCAGTAATACCTATAATCTAGGTTGGAGAAACCATTCAAATTTCTCTTAGGAGACCAACAAAAATAGTGGAATCAAATTGTACAACCTTAGAACAAGCTCGCCAACGTTGAAGAGTTGCTAAATCGATTTATCCAAAGTTTAGATGCACGTTTTCAAGCCAATAAAGTAGCACTAAGAAATACGAAAGCTTCACTGAGGAATTTAAAGAGTCAATTGGGTCAATTGACTAAGACTATTACTAAAAGATCACAAGGAAGTTTGCTAGGAAATACTAAGTCAAATCCTAGTGAAATGATTACCAAGAAGGATAACATACGGTTACTGATATCATGCTAGCCAAAAGGTTGGGTTTGAACCGCGATATGGTTCGAAGGATTAATGGAAGTTGAAGGTTGAAGGTTGAAGGTTGAAGGTTGAGTAGGGGGTCCTCATGTACTGATAGTAGGTATGACTCACTAACACCTTACATGAGCTTAAACTATACTTGATAATACAAACAAGTATAACAAGAGGTTGCTCGCCATTAGTCCATACTCAATGGCCTAGATAAGAGCTCTTTAAAGTCTTAGTCCTTGTTAAGAAAAGATAAGCTCAAGAAGAAGGAAAGGTAAAATGTTTAAAGTTTAATATCACTATTTTGATGAATGCAACTATTATAAATTACAAGTATTTATATAGCCTAATTAAGGTAAGTCCTAAATATACGTAAATTACAAAAAGGATTCCTATTAGATAAGGAAAGGGGAATAGATTACAAGGGCAAAGTTACGAACAGAAAAAAAGAATATTCATTTACAAAAGGACAGTACAGATGTTAGAAAATGATACGCATGTCAACTATCCAGTCTGTAGTCTAATGGTACTACTTGCTGAATAGAGTTGATTCTGGGTAGAGTTTATCAGGTTGGATACTTGGTAGCTTGGTTATTCAAGGCTTGGGTAGGGTTGGTCTAGTAGGTAACCATTCTTCGGTTCGACCTTAGCTAGTTGGATCAAAAGTTGGCAACTCAGCCTCGAATGTGTGTCAGTCGACCATATGCAGATTTAGTGCTTACCCTTAGCATGGCAATAAGTGGTCGACTTGGTAATTGGTTAAGCATATTAGAAACCTTCTTAATGAGACAAAGAGAGGTCGTAGCATAGTACCTTAGTGGTTCATGGTGAAAAATACAATGTTCTTCAGGGCTCAACTCTCCTTGGATAGCTCGATGAACTATATGGGTGAGTCCTCAAACTTGGGAGTGAGTGATTAGTCAGTGATCCTTATCATCCCCTTTGGGATGTTTGAGATTTAAGACCAAATTTGGCTCGGCTAATTGTTATACTTTTTTAAGGACATATGGATGAAGGTCGATGACATTAAAGGAGTTTGAGATCTCATTGTCTTCAAGTAATTCAATCTTGTAGGCATTAGGATTAATCCTTTCAAGCACTCTAAATGGTCCATTAGCTTTAGGAGATAACTTGCTCTTCCTTAATCTTGGAAATCGATCTTCACTAAGGTAGATCCAGACCAAATCACCAGGCTGAAATTCTTTATTCTTTTGTCCTTTGCCTCGCCTTTTAAGCTTGGTGGTAGCTTGGCTCAATTGTTCTATGACCTGTTGATGCATGGCTTTAATGGCCTTGAATCTCTCTATAGCTGGTTGATCTTCATTCTGGCTTAGAAGGGGTACTTGATTTAATGGAAGCTTAGGGTTGAATTCATAGGTGATCTAAAATGGTGACATGCTTATGGCATTGTAGGCGATCTTGTTATAAGTGAACTCAATTATGGGTAGGCATTGATCCCAATCAATCATGTTTCAACCAACAGCAACTTTGAGTAGAGTTCCCATTGTCTTATTAACAACCTCGGTTTGTCCGACCATTTATGGATGGCAGGATATACTGAATAAGAGTTTGGTTCCTATTTGCCTCCGTAAAGTTCCTTAGAAGTAGCTCATGAATTTTGGGTCTTAGTTTAAAATAATGGTCTTAAGCATTCCATGGAGCTTGATGATCTCCTACAAGAAAAGAGAAAACATAGTTGAAGCATCATTAGTTTTGGATCAAGGCATAAAGTGTGCCATCTTATTACATCAGTCCACGACCACCATGATGGAGTCCTTCCTTCGGGATGTCTTTAGTAGTCCTAACATAAAATCCATGCTCAGCTTGAATTATGGTTTGGTTAATATTGACAAAAGTAAATATTTCCCTTCTACAAGTAGCATATCTTTCCAGTACGGCTTGGACATCTGTCATCATTCTTAGCCTAAAGAATCTAGAGGATAGTATCTCATGAGTTCGATGCTTGCTAAAATGTCTAGATAATCCTCCATCATGTGCCTCACACATTAGTAGTTCTTGTATCAAATAGGTTAGGATACATAATCTCCTCTTTCTAAATAAGTATTCATCTTCCTTGTGATAGTCATCAAGTTTTAGCCTTCTTCACATTTGGCATAGATCGGACCAAATTGTGGATCCTTAGCATAAAAATCCTTAATCATAGAGAAACTAAGTAACTTGGTCTACAGCTTAGTTAATGGTAATGTTGTCTCAATAGGGTATCGACCACTACATTGTTCTTGCCATTCTCATACTTTACAACATAAGAAAATCCTACCATGAATTCTACTGATAAATATGTAAAATTGTATATTTATCTCTACTTAATTATTGCACATTTATGTATTTCATGGTGTTTTTATTATGAGTTATACTTAAAAATCATGAAAAATGCAATTTTTCTAGTAAATTGCATGAATATTGAGAAAAAGGATAAAAAAAATCTAATTTAAGCAACTCTATTAAAGATTCATGTGTCCTCCTTGAATTTTCTACCCTTCTTTAGCCTTACTTCTTTAAAAAAAAAAGGAAAAAGAAAAAGAAAGAGTTTACTTGTGAGCTAATTATTTATGCCTTATTTGCATCGTTACAACTTATTATGTCACTTATTGCAATACTTGTTTGGGGTATAAATGATTTTTTCATTATTGATGAATAAAAAGAGTAGGACTTTTGATCTTTGATGGTAATGGAGTGCCTTTGATGTATATAGTGAAATTCCATTTGCTAAATAGACAAGTCTTGGTTGATTATAACTTTGAATGGTTTAGGTAGTTTAAGGACCTATCAATTACATGTCATTGATCTTTGTTTCCAAAATATGACTTTTGCAAGTTGCCAAACTAAGCTTTGAATGGTTTGATCAGCCAGGCGTTTATGCTACGGATGTTTAGAAGAAAAGCAGACTTTATGGTTTTAAGACTCCAACTGATGTACATGCTATTCACTTCATTTTAAATCAAACATAGTTAAGGAATCAAGCTAATCTAGTTAGCCCTTGTATAATAGTACCAAGTTGCAGTAGCAACTATGCATATAACAACAATCTGGAACTGAAGATCACAGCAACTTTATCCTAGCACACGCTAGAGAGTTCTCATAGAGAAACTGAGTATCTCATTTGGAAGAGAAATATCAATAGCATCTCACGGCATCCAACTCGATAGCAACTCGAACATCTTCTTTGTGACAACAGCAGAGCAGAGGATTTCAACAACAGCTGTAACCGAGAACCATCCGAGAATAGCAGCTGCGTCCCAAAATCACAGCAGACCTGAACACTCCTATATAGCAGTAGCCCACTTGGTGCTCTCCAAACACCACACAACTAGCAGCAACTCCAAGTCCATAGCGCACTCAAGCCGAATACCATGAGCATCAGGCACGAATTGGAAGAAGGGCAGCTCCACATGAATGCATTGAGTAAACTTGTTTCATACTCCAAAACCGGACTGAATTGTAGCAGCAGCTGTCATCAATTGAACAACAAACTAGCCAAGAACACAGCAGGCTGTAGACTTAGGATTAAGCAGCCATGATCTCCTTCCTAGCAGATCAAACATTCAAGAATAAAACAGCAGCTGCAACGAACAAAGCAAGGACTAAGAGCAGCAACTCCATGCAACTAGAATAGCACCTTATCTGAAGAATTCAACAACTAGTTGAACTGAGCTCTAGAATAAATTCAGGGAAGACAAATCTGCATTCCATTTCTATATTGAGTTACGCTTGTGGAGTTCCATTTTTAATTGTTTTTATCGTAGGATATTGCTCTAATTGGTAGAAATCAAGACAGCAGGAGCTCTATGGACACGTGATACAAAGAAGTGTAGTAGCTAGCTGAGTATTTTTTCTAAGCTGCTATCCACTCACGCTTGAGCTTCACCACACCGAGCCGATCAAATTTCAGTGGCTGCAACATGAATGTACCCACAGCACTTAAAACTTCAAGCAAACAACAGCAACCAGCACTCGTATCAGTCAAGAATTCCACACCACAGCAGCCGTGGTTCTTGAATTTTAAAGTTACAGCACCAACTGAGCATCTTGCAGCAACTCCTAATCGAGAATAGTAGGGCATTCCTGTGAACCATGTTGCAAGCAACACGAACAGCAAACTTGATCCGAGCATACTTTGATGATAGCAGACAGCTGTGATCCACTATACGAACAGCCAAGAATTCAGCAGCTTATGAGAACTTCACTAAGTTTTAAACAGCAGCACTCATGCCACCACATTCCAAATCGAACAACTCGCAGCTGCAAACTCCAAGATCGACAGCTATTTGTCCAGCAGCCATCTATTTCCAAGTAGCAAGCGTAATTCCAAACACGGTCAATAACTACAACACGACCACGTAACGACAACTTATAGAAATTAAAGACTAAGCCCCTTCCACTTGGGCACATCGTAAGCTTGAAGAGCTAAAACATAGAGGCCTTACAAAGTAGTTAGCAACTTTGTCTTTAGTGAGTTGAAGCAAAAGAAATATGAAAAGCAGGCATTGAAATTCAAGTAACGTGGAGGCCCATGTCAGAAGACTTCTTTTACCCATTTCCAACAAAAGGAATAGAATATTCTGAAGATACAGCTCAATGTACCAAAATTGTCCAAGTCACAATTTTAGAAGCCTACATTAGCTATCCTGTTGTTTTGGGGATGAAAATGAGCACACGAACAGAAGCTAGCCCACGTGTACAGAGAAAAAACCCTGTTTTGGTGTGAAGAAAAGAGGGAGGAATATAGAGATGAAAACAGTAGCCTAGAGAATAGAAATAGTAGTTTACAAAAGAGGAAAATAAGAGTAGCATTTAGAGATATACGACATCAACTAGAGTTTATTATTTTGGCTAGTACAGTTAAGAACAAAAATTTTATATTTGTTTTACTTTATTAATTTCAGTATGTTTTCTTTAATTTCATGATTTTAAATCATTTTGTTCTAGCTCACTAAAGAATTACCTCGAGTTTCAAATGAATCGAGATTTACCGATTTTGTATCGAGTTTCAGTATTAAATATACCGATCGAGGTGTTTTCTTTTCCTTATTATTTTAATTTACATATATCTTGATTCATGTGGGTTTTGCGATGTGATATGTACTTAATTTATTTGAGTTTTGTATTGATGAATTTGATGAGTTGATGTGTTTTGTATATTATTCCAATATTAATATTGAGTATTTGGGTATTTTTCTATTATGTTCATCGTCTAATTATTTAGTATTTCCCCATTACTTTTTAGTTAGATAGAGTTATAGGACATCTAGGAGAGTTTCGATGACTTGTATTGACCATAGGTTGAATTTTTGAAAAAACTTGTTAAATTCATGAACTTACACACTTAATGCAATTAGAAATATGGTTTGGGTCATGAGGACATGCTTAAATCATATTTCTAACTATAATAATAATTTTGATGTAAGCGGATTATTATTTACCTAATAATTGTAAATAAATTGTTTTAGTAGGTGAATTTATGCTATAATTAGAATTTTGCTACTTCGGGAGGTGAGTAAGGTTTAGTGAGTTTAGTTAAATCCCTTTTAGTTAATTTTGAATATCGATTTAAGACATCACATTAATTCAAATGAGAGTAGATTTGCAAATCTTAATTTGATCCCTTTTTATCTCTTAAACCGGGACCCTCATAGTGCAGTTAAAACATTTGGTTTAGTGTTCATTTTGTTATTTAGTTTTCACTTATTTTTAGTTCAATTATTGATAGCTTAGCTCAGGGAAAAACTCAAATAATTTAGTACTTAATACCTAGCTCCTTGTGGAATATGACCTTAACTCACTGTTTGTATTACTTCCATGACCTAATATACTTATCAATTCATACACTTACATTTTCAGCAAGTCATTGATAAGTTATAAATTTTATATAATTTTATTCCAACTTTATACTACACTTATATATATACTTTATATTTTTTTTATAAGAAAATATGCCAATTCAATGAGTTTATACAAAAAGCTATTTGAGCAGAAAAATATTAAAGCCCACTGAAATCAAGCCAAGCCTATTGGAATTCATGATGTTTTAAGGGTTTGTTCGATAAAAAAAAAAAAAAAAAAAGAAAGTTTGAAGTTGGCATGAAGAGGAGGGAGATATAATTTCCAAATATTCACGCCACATTAGAAGCTGTAGGAAATTAAAAGTGAAAAAACAAACAAGTTGAGTATCGTTGCCAAAGGAAAAAGAATTCAAAAAGGATTATTTTATTTAAAAAAAAAAAAAACTTTCGAAGCCGCAAGAGACGAAAAAAGAAGCCTGGGAATCTTTTGTTATTATAAAACTTCTGAAGCCATACGTGAAAAGAGAAAATATATACTATTCCAGTTTCCATAGCTATGCGAGAAAGACGAAAGGGAAAGATCTTAATTCTATTGTCGCAGGATAGGGAGACAACGATAAATTTTAAGGTTCATCACAAGGGCACAAAGGATTTAAAAAAACTAGATTGGAAATAAGATCTGCACTTCAAGAATCACAATTGGGTTTTCTAATCCTTCTTACTTTCAAGATTTATTATGTTTCTTGAATTCATTTGTGTGATCTTTAGTTTTGCTATGAACTAAATTAGATTTAATAGGATTTTGACATGGCTTGATGATTTAATTGATGCATGACTTTATTATACGTTATTATTTAATTGATTGGATTTTTAATTATTCGATTTCATGATTTGTGATTTTATTATATGGCTAATAGTGTTTTTATGAATAAAACTTGAAAGGGAATGAATAGTTTATATGAAATCGAAATAGAATTGATTTAATTGTTGACATGAAAACATGCACTTTGAGTTAGTTTTAGGATTCACGTTCGTAATGCAATTAATATTAATTTTTGTGACATAGAAATATACACGAATCTTGATATTGATTAGGATAGTAAATTTTGTAAGAAGAAATTTACTACATAACAAAAAAATTATAGATAAATTACTCGAAAGGGATGTTTTTGCTATAATCAGGGTAATATCAACTCGAAAGAGAAGTGAGCTCTTGTGAATCTAATTAAAATACAATTAATTAATTTTATCATATTTTACGGATATGTGTTGATTTGTTAGATGATGGCTTTGTTAAGATCCCATTCTATTATTAGTGAATTCGTTCTTTGTGATGTTAGTATTTTATTTTTAGTTCATATGTAGTTGTAGTCAATTAGTTTCTTTTATTTTAATTTATTTTATCATTCCGTTTTAATCGCTTAGCTAAAAAAAGAATTGAAATAATTTAATATTTAGTTTTCAATCCTTGAGGTCAACCTGATTTCACCAGTATTTTTACTACAAAATATGACCCGGTTCACTTGTCGGAGTGTTTTATTGAAAAATTGTTTTTAAAAGAAATCACACACATTAGTCATCTACCTACTTAGCTTGGCTTCGGGACAACTTAAGTTGGTTATGATTAGTGTAGATCACAAATTCTTTAGGTAATGGGTAATGTCACTAAACAGTCAAAGCTCAGATTAAGGAGTAGAACGGGGTAGTCGAGTGTAGCTCCTTTAAGCTTCTCATTGAAGTAGGCAATAGGTTGACCCTTCTACATCAGCACAATACCTATGCCTGGTCTAGATGCATCACACTCTACTTTAAATACTTTGTCAAAACTCAGTAGAGCTAAGATAGGGGTGGCAGTTAGCTTCTCCTTCACCTTTTCAAAACTTCTCTATTCCTTCTCTCCCCACTTGAACTCTACATTTTTCTTTGATAGCTTAGTGAGTGGGGCCACAATAGTACTAAATTTTCTTATGAATTAGTGATAGAATTATGTTAGGTTGTGAAAGCTTTGAACGTTGGCTGAACAAGATAGCACTAACCATTCAGTAATTGCCCTTATCTTCTCATCATCAACTCATAAACCACTATTACTCACAAGAAATCCCAGAAAGATCACTTTGGATTGGAAAAAGTCACATTCTTTAGATTGGCATAAAGTTTCTCAACTCAGAGTTTTGAAAAGATTGCTCAGAGGTACTCATAATGAGTCTCCAAGTCAGGGCTATAGACTAAAATGTCATCAAAATATACCTTCACAAATTTCCTTATTAGTTCTTGGAGCACATGGTTCATCAGTCTTATAAATGTGCTTAGTACATTTGATAGTCTGAAAGACATTACAAGCCATTCGTATAATCCATTATAGGTCTTAAATGTGGTTTTCCACTCATCTGCTTCTCACATTTGAATATGATGGTATATAGATTTGAGATTAATCTTGGAGAATACTCTTGCTCCATTTAATTTGTCGAGTATGTCATTAAGCCTTAATATAGGGGACCTGTACTTGATGGTAATACGATTGATTACTCGGCTATTCACACACATCTACCATGTCCTATCCTTTTTTGGCACCAACATAGCTGGTACGATACATGGGCTTAGGGACTCTCATACATACCCTTTCTTAATTAGCTCATCTACTTGCCTTTGTAGCTTGATAATATATTCAAGATTCAACCTATAAGCAAGCTTATTTGGCAAAGTAACTCCTAACTGCAAGTCTATCATATGTTTGATGCCTCGGATGGGTAGTAGACCTTCTAGCAATTCACTTGGGAATAGGTCAACAAGCTCATCCAGTAAGGACTTTACCTCAGCAGGTAGTAGTTCTTCCTCTAATCCTCTCATCTCAAGCAACCTTTTGACCAACAAATAGGTTGACTCTTTAAGCTTCATCTCTCTTTTCAACTCGGCTCGGGTTATTACCAATGCCTCCTTCTTTAGAACTTGGCTGAGTTGAGTCTACATTCCTTTAACTTACTTAGTATTCATAGGGCTTAACTTCACTATCCTACCTTCATGTTCTAATGACTAAGTGTTCTTCCTTTTATCCTTCATGACCTTCTTATCAAACATCTACAGCCACAATCTACCAAGTTGGATATGAGATGCACTCATGGGCAATACATCACAAAGCACTTTGTCCCAATAGTTTCTAATGTAGATTAAAACAATAACTTGCTTGATCACATGTGGCTCCTTTATTATTGAACTAATGTAGTTTGTAGGGTTTAGGATGTGGTGAGTTTAGTAACTTCAATTGCTAGACCATGAAAGCGGATATTGTATTGGTGTAGTTGCTATTGTCAACAATTAATGCACATAACGACCTGTTTACCTTACAGCTAATGTGGAACAAATTCTCTCATTGTTCTTCTTTTGGTGTTGGGCTCAAACTCATCACTCATCTCAGTACCATGGCCTTAGGCATGAAATTCCCTTCTTTACTATAGATAATCTCCTCCTCCTTGGACAAGTCACTTCGTCTAGTTTTTTTTTTTTTTTTCTTCTAATTCCTCATTAGTATCATCTACCTCAATGGTCGGCACTTCTCCTTGGATCACCATGGTTTTTCTATTTGGACATTGGGCGGCCATGTGTTGAAACTCTTAACACTTAAAGCAATTCATGTTACTCATCTTTCTTCTTGAGCTCTAGCCTTTCTCGAACTTCCTTAGGATCTCTTTTTCCTCTGTTTAGGTAGTTTGAGTAGGCCAAACCTTAGTAGCTTCACTTAGTTGAGATTGCACAAGTCTGCTCAAAAGAGGTCAGCTAGTAGTAAGTCGATTGGCAGGAGCTTAAAATCTTTTTGCTTGACGCCTCTCAATTCTCTAGGTAGCTTGAATAGCTTCATTAAGTGGACTAATATCCATAGTCTCCAAAATATCTCTAACTCACTAATGAATTGGGATGCAGTTCGGTCTTCAGGCTTAACAACTTCACAACATATCATTAACATCTAGAACTCCTTCACGTACGCATCAACACTTGATCCTCCTTGCCTCAACTCCTATAACCTTTTGAATATATCCTACAAATAAAAGCTTGGAACAAATCTTCATCTCATAACTCTTTTCAGTTCATCCCAATGTCTAACTTCACATTCTCCTTCTCTTCTATGGGTGGCTTATAGGTTTTTCCACCATAAGGTAGCATAGCTAGTAAGTTCTAGCACAATAAGTCTCATGACATTCAAAATGCTTTTCTACCATAGGAGCTCGAACATTCCTCTTATTCGGTTCATAATACTTTTCCGCTTCATCACCTACTGCTTCATTCTCTTCTTCAATCTCATCCAACATTAGTTTCCATCCAGCACCTTTCTCTACTCCTCCAGCTTAGTGTAGTCAAACCGAGGCATTAGCTTGACTGTATCAACCATTGCCTCTTTCGAGCTGTTCATTGGCTAGTCCTTTGTAAGGATCATTTCTAACTCATTGTCTATCTTCATTTATGGTAGTCACCAGCTTAGCCATTAGGTCAATAAGTCTTTCTAGTTAGGCATCCATAGACTAAAGTGTAAAACTTCCTTGTTGACCTTGGCCATTTTGAGCATCACTCTCTTAGTTATTGAAGTTCCTTGAACATTAGAATCGGACATTGTTGTCTATTATAAGAGATTAACAGTTGAAACACAACTTAAAAATTTCCTCCCACAAATTACAACAAAACTACGCCTCATACACCAGTAACTATTACAACTAATACATGAAAAACCACTCAAACACTCACATTCTATTTTGCAAACAAGAAAATAAGGGAAAATAAAGCACTAGATTTCTTTAGCATTAAACACTTTCCAAACACTCACAACAATGATAAACAGCTTTCACAACACACTGTAACAAGTTACTTAGAATACAAAGTAATAGAGACTTGCTCGAATGTAGCTAAGCTTTGATACCAAGATGATATGGATCATTGGGAAGGATGACACATGGCTACTAATATCATGTAAGCCAAAAGGGTAGGTCTGAACCATAAGATGGTCTAAAGGATAAATGGAAGTTGAAGGTTGAGTAGGGGGTCTTTCTACATCGATGGTGGATATGACTCACCAACGCTTCACACGAGTTTGAACTATACTTGATATGACACATAAGTATAACATGAGGTTGCTCACTACTAGTTTACGTTCAATGGCCTAGATAAGAGTTTTTCAAGTTCTTAGTCCTCATTAAGAAAACACAAGCTTAAGAAGAAGGAAGGGTAAAATGTCTGAAGTTTAATGTCACTATTTTGATGAATGTGGCTATTACAAATTACAAGTATTTATATGGCCTGATTAGGGCAAGTCCTAGATATACGTAAATTACAAAAATGATTCTTATTAGAAAAGGAAAGGGCAATATATAACAAGGGCAAGGTTGAAAATAAAAAAAAAAAGAGAGAATATTCAGTTATAAAAGGACAATACTGACGTTAGAAAATGATACACATGTCAACTATCCAATCTGTAGCCCCGATGGTACTACTTGCTGAATAGAGTTGATTCTGAGTAAAGTTCGTTAGGTTGGATAATTGACAGCTTAGCTATTCAAGTCTTGGGCAAGGTTGGTCTAGTAGGCGACCATTCTTTGGCTTAGCCTTGGCTAGTTAGATTGGAAGTTGGTAGCTTGGCTTCAGATGTGTATCAGCTTGGCCATATGTAGATTTAGTGCTTACCCTTGGCGTGGCAATAAGTGGCCAGCTTAGTAATTAATTAAGCACATTAGAAACCTTCTCAATGAGACAAAGAGAGGTCAAAGCAGAGTACCTTAGTGATTTGCGATGGAAAATATAATGTTCTTTAGGGCTTAACTCTCCTTAGATAGCTCGGTGAACCATATGGGCAAGTTCTCGAGCTCGGGAGCGAGTGATTGGTCTATGATCCCTATTAACCAAATTAGTGGGTTCAAAACCAAACTAAAGGAAGAAATCAATTGTTGAGCCAATGACATAAAACAATAATGCTCTTTAGGAGGCAACCTAAGTTTGGTTTATTTTAATTTTAGTTATTTTGCTAGTCTATTTTATTTGCCATGCGTTAATTCAAGTATTGACTTTTGAGACATTAGTTAGCTTTCTTCCTTACTTGAAATGATTTTTTTTTTTATCAAAAACAGTTACTTAATGTTATTCATGCAATAGTACTATTGAAGTTGTCATCTAATTGAGTTGTTATTTAACTAACTTTGATGCTTCAATTCACTTTAACTCTAAATTTTTCGAAGCAATTTCAGGAAGGAAATAAATGCACACTTGAATTCAAGAATCCGAGAAGAGCACCCATAGCCATGGACTTAGATCATGATCCACTCATAACTTTATTTGGAGAGGAAGTTGAAAATTGTTGGATGAGAGGTCTATGATCAAAACCATGCCTGTGATCCTTGATCGTAGTCTTGCTAAGGTGGCAATATCATAGAAAAGAAAGGACCATGACTACACTCCACCTGTGTTCCTTCACTATGGTCCAATATGAATTTAAACATCACAGGTATTTCATTTCCTTTTCTTTCTAAACTTTCACTTTTTCTCTAAAACTATACTTTTCTCTCGATCATCTCACTACACAAGCACCTAATCTTCACAAATCTTCAAGATCCAATCCTGTGCACAACGAATCTAAGGTACATACATCATATAAATCTAGTTATTTTCTTTGATTTGTTGTGCATAAAAATTAAATTTTTAGTGAGGGTTTCATGAAGAACAAAGTAGCTTGCAAGTATAGAAAGTTTAGTTTCTAAGAGTAATTTAGGAAAGATAATGTGATAAAATATGTTATTCACTCATTATTTTCTAAAAATCACTTGAAAACACTTGCTTGCTAGAGATTGAAATCATGAAGAACTTGGAGGTTGTGTTTAATGGTGAAGAAGGAAAATGAAAGAAAGTGATGGAATTCATGTTATTGGCTTATTGCTTGTTGTTATTGGTATGTAATTTGTGAACTTGTGTTAGGAATATGAAAAACTTGTTGTTGATCAAATTTTTGTGTGATTAAAGCAATCCTTATTACTCTCGAACTTTCAATATTGATTGAATTGTTGATGTAGAATTGTTTCCAACATACTATAAAATTCATGTTAAGAATATGAAATTTGTTTTTGAAATAATTGCACATGAAATAGATTATAGAAAACAAGTTTTTAACCAACTATATACTAAGTGCTAATATTTATATCAATAGAAATTATGAATAGAAATAGAATTTAATCAGAAATTAATCCTATACCTTCATTAATTCATGATTTTAGAAAAGTTAGCATTTCATTGTATGATCTATTGTGAATCCAATATGTTGTTTCTTACTTGATTGAATAAATTAGGAATCAACTAGCAATTACTATTGCATCTTGCTAGATCATTGAATTAGCCATTATTCATGTAACATGACTTTGTTGAAATCTCCTTTTATTTCTGATTTCAAAAACATGTCAAGAGTGAAGCATGTAGCTTATGAAAACTCTTCAAGCAGTATTTCTACACATCCATTGTTAACACTTTGGGAATCATGGCAGAGGAAGAGATATATTTGGAGTACCAAAGAAGGAGTTTTGTTAGACCTCATACTTGAGTTGGGAACCACTTGTTCATTTTGGCTATGAGGCAGAGTCAAGTAGCTAATTCAAATTGGTGGATGGGATTGGCTACTGATGATTAACGAGCTGGTGTATAAAGAATTGACATTGAAAGTACTTAGCATCCTAAGGTTGGCATATGATACTATAGAGAATGATGGGAAGAATAATTTATATATCATGTCTAATAGCATATGATACTATAGAGAATCATGGGGAGAATAATTTGTATATCATTTCTAATAGCATATGATACTATAGAGAACAATAGGGAGAATAATTTTTATATCATGTGTAATGGTCATGATTTGACCATGTAGTTTGATGAGCTACCTATTCGTATGGCACATATTCTTCAAACTATGTTAGGGCACAAGAGTATAGGGAGTTACCCTATAAATTGTCTTAGGGAGTTTTTGAGTCTTTTGTAAGGGCAAATTTGATTAATGAAGGAGGAGCCTATGAGTTAGGGAAGTCCAAAGCCTCTAAGTTGAGAGATTTAGCTCTTAAACTGATTCACTATGGGTTGGCTAGAGGTTTTATAGGAAGGAAAAATAGTCAGAGTAGTGAATGAAAGGGATATCTTGTATTTATATAGTATAGTTGAACGATGCCCCATAAATTTAGGTGCTAGGATGGCCTTTTTTACACTATAATTCAATATATGATTTTGCATATTGCGATCTAATTATTTTGTGTTTATTATTGTCTTTATTTCAATATATTGATGATTGAATTATTACTAGAGTCTATTATAGAATTCATGAGAGCATGTAATATGACTAATAGGAACAATTAGACAAAATTAGCTGACTAAAACGTTCAGTAGTTTGGTTTTTTGGAATTAAGGCAACCTAATAGTGGGATTTAAGACTATCATGTGATTCTACGACACTCTATTCAAAAGTGGTTCAAATAGAGAGGGTCTCAAGATTAGGAAATGGCTAAGAGATGCGACTCCGGTTAGCTTCTAATAGGAATTCCTACGGTCTAATATTACAATTAAGATTAAATAAGTCACTTAAAACTAAGTAATATATAACAATAAAGATTTTCTAAGGAACATGTTTTCTTCTTAGATTTAATTATTCTTGTTCTTATTTTTATTGTTTTGTTTATTCCCATTTAAATTTATATTTTTTGTTATTTTAATTATTTTATTATTGTAATCTTTACTTTACTGTCTCTAATTATTCAATAATATCTTTTATTGCAAAAGTTAGGTAATTGGAATAATTTAGGAATATAATTTCTAATTGATTAGATATTACTCTCATATGTGGTTTCTTATGGGATCGATACTCAGACTCAATTCGAATCTATATTATAGCTTGACTAGGTATACTTTTCTGCACTATAAGCCTTGTGCACTTTAAAATGAAGGGGGAATAGAGGTTAAACCCAAAATGATTCGAGTTGTTTTGGATATGTGAATCCCTAATGTCGATTAAGGAGGTCTAGAGGTTAATAAGAAGAGTGGTAACACTAAATTGCTTTTTGTTGAAAAGTATTGAGAAATGTGTGGAGTTTTTTCAAGCTCTATGGAATCCTTTTGAATTTAGATGGACTAAGGAATGTGAGAGAGCATTTTGAGCTTTTAAAGAGTTTCTTACAACACCTCCAATCCTCTCAGTGCCCATCATCGTGAAGTTCTATATTTGCATCTTTCAATGAGTGAATGAGCTCTCTCGTTTGTGTTGGTACAAGCAAATGGGAGATTCTACTGACTAGTTTATTATATCAACCATGTTTTGCAAAGACCTAAGCTTCATTATACAAAGTTAGAAAAGTTCATATTGGAAATTGTTGTCACAGCAAGGAAACTCCGACCTTATTTTGAGGCCTACTAGATTGTTGTTCTAATTGACCAACCTTTGAAAGAAGCACTACAAAAGCTGAATGCTTTAGGTTAGATGGTGAAATATTCCATGGAGTTGAGTGCTTTTGGCATCTAATATCAGTTAAGAGAGGCATGTAAGGCTTAGATTTTGGTTGACTTTATAATGGTGCTTATAGGGGTGAAGAATCTATCACTTAGAATTAAGAACTAAACTAGATCCTATATGTCAATGGGTTACCAACATGTGGGGGTAATGGCGCTGGCCTGATATTAAAAGGTCTGATGGGAGCATGGATTTCATACACTATGAAGTTTGGGTTTCTAACCAATAAAAATGAATTTGAGTATGGGGCATTTATAGTTGGAATGAAGTTGGAAAAAGAGGTTATAGCCAAGTGACTAGATGTGTATTTGGATTCTCAACTAGTCGTCAATCAGGTAAAAGGTGATGGGGTGGTGAAGGATGAGATTATGGCTCAGTATCTATAGTTGGTTTGTAAAGACCTTATTTTTGCCTTCTATAGTTTTAAAAATTTTTAGAATAGGGAAAAAAGGGTTCTAATTCAAAAAAAATATATAATTAAAAATAAAAAAAATAGAAAATACAAAAAAAAAATTGAAAAAATTAGAAAAAACACAAAAATAAAAAAGGAAAAAAGAGAAAGAAATGAAAAAAAAAATGGAAAAATAGATTTTTTAATAGAAATTTAAGGAAAATAAAACTTTTATTAGGAACATAGATTTTTTTTTTTAAAGAAAATAACAATTCAAAGTTGTGTCGAGGTTGTTGGGTTTGGATTATTTCAAGTTACGTTATAGGTTAAGTACCTATTTGTTGCAAAATATAATAAGGTACAAGCTAACAATCCATTTGGTTTTACATTTGGACTTGATAAGGGGAATGCATTGAAGGTCTTAGGTTCAATCCTTACACTAGGCACTTGTTACCTTTTTGCTTCTATTTATCCTAGAATACGTATTGACTGCCCATTAGTCCACGTATTTGCTCTTACACATAGCAGATCTTAATAGGACCACATGGCTAATGTGGTGCCAAACATATTTTCTTGAAAAAAAATTTAGAAAATAAAAAAAATACAAAAAATTGAAATAATTAGAAAAAAACACAAAAAATAGAAATTTTAGACAAATACAAAAAAGAAACATAAAACTTCATAAAAATACTAGAAAAAAGGAAAGAAGAAAAATGGGAAAATATATATATTTTTATAGAAATTTAAGGAAAATCGAACTTTTTTAGGAATATAGATTTTTTTTTTTAAAGAAAATAAGAATTCAGAGTTATGTTGGGGTTATTAGGTTTGGATTATTTCAAGCTTTCTTATAGGTTAAGTGCCTATTTGTTGCAAAATATAACAAAGTATAGGCCAACAACCCATCTAATATTACACTTGTACTTGAAAAGGGGAATGAATTGAAGGTCTTGGGTTCTATCCTTACATTAGGCTGCCTTTTTTGCTTTTGTTTATCCCATAGCACATATTGACTAGCCATTGGTCTATGTGTTTGCTCTAACACATGGCAGATCTCTATAGGACCACATGGGCATCTACATAGCGCCACATCAGCATATTTTCTTTCCCTTTCCTCTTTCCCTTCTTTTCCCTCATTTTCCCATGTGAAAACAGTGTACCCTTACTCACTTTGCCTCGATTTTTCATGCAAATTTCACATGCAAGCACACAATATCTTGCTTCAATCTTGTATTCCATGTGGCCTTTTTCGCTTTTGATCTAAAAACATAGCCAAGTTCATTCGTTTCAGTCATTAAAATGGGCCAAGAAAATCAAGGAAAGCACAAAACTTGAGGTTTGTAGTGATGGATGATTCGACCATCATAGCTTCTTGCTAAGTTTACTCAAACTCCAAATTGTATAAAAGGGACCCTATGAAGCTCAAATGATCAGGAGCTTCCATCCCTGTTCCCTCAAACTCTCATTTCCCAAGATTTCTCTCCTTAGGCATAATCTTACTCTCTCTTTACATTTAGCTTCACTACAGCCACTTTCAAGTGAAGCCACCACCTAAAAAGAATTACTTGATTCTAAGCTTTCATTACCAACCCCTAGTAGCCACTGCTATACTTTCTAGCCACTTTAGGTTAGCCTATAACCATTGTACGGCTACCAATGTGAAACACTAACTTGGCTGTTGCTTGAGGCCAAACACCACCACTACCACTCTATTTAGCAACCCCGAAAACCTTGAACCTAACCATCCACTTATGTCCAGTAACTTCTTCACGCGGTTGCACACCACCAGTAGCTCCCTTCAAACACCACCTAAATGGCTTCCTTAAGCCATGGCATCATCCTTACACTCCCATTCCCCAATTTGAATTACATGAAATGAGCTTTCCCTGCTCACATTGGTGCCTGAGTAAGCTCGAATCACACCCTTGATGTTTGTTCCATCCTCTTCGATAAGTCACATGCAGTGCACATGAATTAGGTCAACCAAATTAACTTAGAGCTGAAAGACTAACTCAATTCACCTCCTCCTAACTTGTATCCATGATACAGTTTGGTCCTCCTTCTTTTTCCTTTGTTTTGTATTGTTTATTTGTATTTCTTCTTCTTCTTCTTTCTTTGTTTCTTATTTATCCTCTTTTCTTTTGTTCTATTGTAAATAATAATTAAAAAAAAAAGAGAAGAAGATGAAAAAGAGAAAAAAAAAAAACAAAAAAGAGGAAGAGAGATATTCTTGCTTTCTTTTTATCCTTTTATGCTTTGGCCAAGAAAAAAATTAATAATAAAAAATAAGAAAGAATGATAAAGAAGAAGAGAAAAAGGTTTTATCAATTAGAAATTTTACTTTGCAAAAATAAAAATGAACAAACCCTTTTGCAAGGTTAAGATTGATTTAATGTTCTTCTAAAGAAACACTTGAAAAAGTATTAGGACCCCTTTTAGAAAATTTTTTCAACATGAAAGAATAAAATGGCTAAGATATGTAAACTTGGCTAATTTTCAAAATTAAAGTGAATCCATAAATTAAATTTTTTATAGAGCAAACTATGAGAAGTCTAATCTCACTAGAGGATACATAGGTAGTTGCGGGGTAACTTAAAATAGGGAAATTTTTTTCCTTTTGTAATTTTTTTTTCTTTTGTGTAAATAAATTTGATTTCCTTTATTTGTGAATACAAAATTATTCTTTAATTTGAAAAGGTGTTTTGAAATATAAAATTAAATTCGGAAGATCAAAAGTGATATCCGTTTAGGGTTTAATTAGATAGCCTACAAATCTAAGGTCTTTGGTTTTAAAATTATTTTTTAAAATTTGGTTTTATCAAAGACCAGTAGCTAAGTTATAACCAATCCATCTAATTGTTTATGAGTTAACTCTTTTCTCACCTCTAGTTGAGTGGCGATTCCAAAAGTATTTTTCAAAATTAAAAAGAAAACCAAGTTTTTTTTTTTTTTTTAATCCTTAGTCAATGATCTATAATGAATGGGTATAAGGTTCTGTATAGGTTTGGTTAAGAAAAATACTGAAAATTGGGAAAAATTCAACCTCAACATGGTCAAAGAGCTCAAACCCTGTTTTGATTCTTGACATTTGATTAAGATTCCACGAACATAGAATTATGCAGCTCATAAATTTTCAAAGTTAGGCTCTATAGGTTTACCAGTTTAGGAAGAGCATAAAAGCTTTGGAGAGGTAAACTATGGAATGTTGAGAGGTACAGCCCAAGGAGATAGAACCTTACTAGATGGATCCCATCCTTGACTACTGATACGAGGCAAGCGCACCTATCAATTTTAATATAGCGGATATGAGTCCGAGTCGATCCCTTAGAGATTTTGAGTACTAATATTAACTTTAGCTTTATTATCTAACAGGAAAATTATATCGAGTTGAATGAATTAAAACTATTGAAATTAATAAACTAAACTAATTATGAGACTTAACTAAGCAATTTAGAAAGCAATAAAACTACGAACAACTTCAAGTATGCAATAATGTATTTAGGAATTATTTCCCCTAGTGTTTAACATGTAACCTTTTAAAATATATTCAATTTAGTTTCTATTATTCTTGACCGAAGGGATTCACAGTTAAAGCTAATATCTTTCTCAAGCATATTAACCCTAATTCTAAATTATTTACCGGAATCTCTTCACTTAGTAATATAACTTAGAATTGCATTAATGTTTAATGAATTCCCACACAAACAATCAACTTTCCGAAAGAAACATGTATCTTATCTCTAAGTATACATGTAGTTCTCTTCAATTATGCTAAGATCTAATTACACATGCAATTTCTCGATCAACATGCATAATATCATATATTGACACTCTAGAATTATCAATCAATAATTAACGACATAATTGAATAAAGTAAAAATAGAAACTTTCTTGAAATTATAATTCAATCCAAGGGTTACATGAAACCCTAGGTTCCATAATCCTAAATACTTAAATTCTAAGCTATCATAATGAATCTAAAAACGAGATTCATCAAAAACATGAAATAAAGCATGAAAACCCCTCTTGATTTGATGAACAATCTCTAATCTTGAAATCGATGTCGTTATCGCTTCTTGATGTTGTTTCTCCTTAAGTCTCCTCTCGTCTCTTGTGTCTCCCCGTTTCTGTAATGTCTCCCTTCCTTTTGAACCCTAAGATCCCCTTATATATGTGTATTACACGGATTTTATTTTCGTCACCAGACACGGCCTGGGATATGCCGTGTCCCCAGGTCGTGTAACTTTCTGCACAAAGGCAAAATTTCTGCACAACTTCAAAATTTCATAACTTCTTCGTTTGAACTCGGAATTGAGTGAAACTTGATTCGTTTTCTTCGTTTTCTTCGTTTTCAAGCCTAGAACGTGTTTAAACCCTGAAATCAACATTTTACTCAATTGAGTATCATTTTCTTTAAAGAAAACAAAAAATGTAAGGGAAATGCTATAAAATCACTATATGAAATATGTTTAAAATTAGAGTTATCAACTACTTGAAAGAAGGAATCTTGCCTACAGATACTATGGAAGCTTAGAGACTTGTTTATAAGGCTACTAATTTTACCATGATAGATGAAGAGCTCTACAAGAGGGGGTTGTGCATGCCATATTTGAGATGCCTGCGACCTACCGAAGTTGAACAGGTCTTATTCGACCTATATGCAGGATATGCAATAATCATATCACAGCTGGAGCTTTGTATGGCTTGGATATTGGTAGCTTACCATGAAGAAAGACTCCCTTAGGTTAGTACGAATTTGTGATCCTTATTAGAGGAATGCTCCCATAAAAAGAGCCTCAAGTGCATACCTCATTCCAATCACTAGTCCTTAGCCTTTCACTCAATGGGGACTAGACATCTTGGGCCCATTTCAAAAAACCACCAAGTAAAGGCAATAAATTATTGTAGTAATAAACTATTTCACAAAATGGATCGAGAAGAAAGTAGTAGTGAGCATCATTGAAAAAAGCATAGAAGCTTTTGGCATTAGCAATATCTTGACAAGGTTTGGAATCCCTTATGCCATCCTTACGGATAACAAACCTTAGTTCAATAATGATAAGTTTAGGGAGTTTTCCTAAGCAAGTCACATTAAATTGTACTATGCATCAATTGTGCATCCTCAAAGTGATGGACAAATAGAAGTAGTCAACAAGCTTATTCTTCATAGCCTTTGGAAGATAGTAAACCTAGTTGGTAGTAAGTTGGAAAATGAGCAACCCAATGTTTTGTTAGGCTATTGGACTACACATAGAACTTCAACTAACCATACACCTTACCAATTGGCTTTCAGGTTTGAAGTAGTTTTGCCAATTGAGCTTCAAATTGAAAGTGTAAGAGCTAGAGCTTATAACCCAAAATATAATGACATTGGCCTCTGAGCAAATCTCAACACTATTCACGAGATCTAAGCTTTAGCCAAGGCCCATTTAATTGCTTACCAATAGTACACAACTCAATATTATGACAAACAAGTCAAGTATAAGTGTTTTTGGCTTGGTAACTTGGTATGTGGGAAGCTAAAAGCCTTAAGAATCAAGGAGAGCCAAGAGAAATTGACTCCAGTGTGGAAGGACCTCATTAGGATCAAAGTGGTCATAGGAAATGAAAAGGCCTATAGATTGGAAAGCCTCAATGGCTAGCTTATTCCTTGAGCATGGAACACAGATAATCTCAAGCCATCCTTTAAGTAACTGACCTCTTTGGAGCAAAAGATATTCAAATTTGCAACTTGAGATTTAGTGGCTATTTGTGTGTTTCTTTGAATTAATTCTTGTTGTTTTATTTTACAAAGTTGAAATTGTTGGTATTAACTTACAAAATTGTGTTTTTGTATGTCTTTGTTGGTTATGTTTGTTTTAAGACGATGTTGTTAATGAAATGTTTTAGTTATGTAATGTTCTATGATATTATTCCTTATCTTGATATCTCCCCTTATCATTGTAAGGACAATTTAGAATGTAACTAATCTAAGGTCCATATCGTTAGCTCACATGAACATGAATGGTTAGTGGGCTCTACTTTGACCTCTCTAGAAATATGAGAGGCAAAATATTGCTAGACCATTCATATAGTGGGTGATAAGTAAATTATGTAAAGTGCTATCCCTAAGTCCTACTTATGACGGATGATGGGAGCAGGACATCTAAAAAAAAAAAAAAGAAGAAGATCTAGTTAAAATTCTCTAAGTCTTTTGATAAATACATACGATTAGTTATGAAGAGCCTTAACTCTTTAAGGAGCAATAGGCTCAATTGCTCTAAATCCTAAGATAAGCATGAACAACCAGCTACTAAAAATCACAAACTATTTAGCGATGGGTTGAAACTTTCTTGAATCCTAAAATAAACATGAATAATGTATTAATAGAGGCCCTTAGTTACTACATAACAATGAGCTGAGATAAATAGTCGAAGTAAGTAGGAAATGTAACTCAGTTATGCAACAAAAAGAAATTTATATTATGCTATAATCATGGAATATGAGAATACAAACACTTATACATGAAAACAAAGGTTGACATTGAGGGTTGATTCGCTCACCAGAACGAACGGGAGAAGTTGGATTTATGAGTTTCTAATTAGACTTAGTGGGAATAGAAACGACTTCACGGAGTTATATGGTGGTTTGAATGGTGGTTGAACTTGGTCGTTGGCAATGGTGGTGATCGACGCATGGAGGTGGTTGCTAGGGACAAGCTAATGGTATGGCTTGGGGTTCTTGACCACTATGAGCTCAGTTGTGGTGGTGGTTTTCCTCAAATATGGCTGTGAAGATCAGATTTTGAAAGAAAGAATGAGGTCGAGCTAGAGAGAGAAAAATTTGAAAATGAATAGGAGAGGGAATGAAATGGAAAGTTGATGATCTAGGATGCTTGGGAAGGTCCAATTATAGGTAAGGGAGCTCAAACAAGTAAGGAAATGACCATGAATGGCATATTTGACCATGATTGTCTAATGTAGGTAATCTTTGAATTTGAGGAAATTTGTAATATTTTAGTTGATTTGTGAAATTAGATGATGAAATTCAAGCTTCAGAGATCATAAGAAAGCTTTGAAACCTTCCATTCATGCTCAGATTGGCAAAAATTTAGTGTAAGTTATTATCCTTGATTTCAAGTTTTATCCCATTTTTTATCCGATTTTGATAGCAAAATGAATGAATTTAATCAAGACTTAATTCTTGATACAAAGGAGGCTATGTCTAGCACATGAATCCACCATTAAATTGGTTGGATTCGAGTGGAGATCGTATTAAAAGTGATCCTAAACATAAGATACCACTTTGTGTTTTGAGAAGAAATGAGATTGGAAAAATTCAGTGAGGGACGAGATTTGGGCAAGGAAGCTGCTAGAAAGGAAGTCTAAGCACATGCCATGTACATGTAGACATGCCCAATTAGTACATGCAATGTACATGCTTGGGAAAAATAAAAAGGCAGTTGCAACAGTGCCTGCTCTTATGGGCCTCGATTAGGGCCTTCAACCTTGTTTTTAATTCATATGGACCGGGCTTTAAAACCTGGTTCAATCTCCTCCCTTTTTTTTTACATAAAAAAAAAAAAAATAAAAACTAAAAGAATAAAATTAAACATGCTACGTAACCTAAAATGATTTTGATTTTTTTTTTTTTGTTCTTAAAATTTTTTATTTTATTTTATTATTATTCTTTTTTCTAATTAAGACCCCTTACTATATTCTAAAAACTTTTAAATAAAAAGAGAAAAAAATGGGGTGTCTATAGTAGACATCAATCAATCAATTATTGATTGGTGCATCATATCTAGTTGGTAGCTACTTGGACTTTGCTAGCTTTTCTTTATTTCCTTTTGATTCTCTTCACTATGGTGCTCTTTTGTATGTTTGACCCTAAAGACACATCAGCTTAGCTAGTATTAGAGTACGGTTCCAAGAGAGAGTGTGTGAAGTTACAGTAAAGTTTGGTTGTGTTTGTTGTTAGTGATCGTTATGTTCCCTTCGTAGCTGCTTCAGTGCATTTGTGTGGAGTAAGTTTGGAGTTGTAAGCTATGTAGTGGAGGTTTGTGTGTGTTGGTAAGTGTAGTTCCTTATTGCTTTGTTCTTATTATGTTTTTCATTATGAAAATAGAGTAAGATCATTTCTGCCGTTCGAGTGAGTATTGGGTGTAGAAACTGCTAAGAGTGTGTTAGTAGACGTTTTGAGTAGCAAGGTAGAAGTGTTGTTGTGTTGTTAATCTGTTAAGGAAAATATAACATTATGTTAGACTCTAGTGTTCAAGGTATTATTGGTAACTAGAATAGTGGTACTCAACCTAACCGTGGTCAAAATGATAGCAATGCTCCTGGGTTAGTTGATGATAAGCTCAATAGACTCACTAATCTTGTTGAGAGTTTAGTTACTATGATGTAAGTTAACAGGTAACAACCCCAAGGTGTACCTCATCATAACCCAATTGAGAACGTTCTAGAGAGATGTTATGGCTAAGATGGCCGCCCCAATCACTTAGTTTAATCCCAAGAAGTTGGAGGAGTTATAGATTAAGTTGCTAAATGATGGGTAGAGTTAAAAGAAATAGAAGAGAATGATGAGAAAGTAGATGTAGAGACTAACAAAAAGGAAGAAGAAGAAGCTGAATACTATTAAGTACGAGAGTGAGGACACTGAGCTCCTCGAGGACTTGACAATGTTAAGGTCTAAATCCTACCTTTCAATGGAAGTGGAGATGCAAATAAATATTTGGAATGGAAAAAGAAGGTTGAGAAGGTGTTTGATTGTTATAGATATACAAATGCTGTCAAGGTCCAACTTGTTACACTAGAGTTTACTGGGTATGCCACTATGTGGTGAAAAAATCTAAATGTAACCAAAGCAAAGGATGGAAGATGAGGAGTAAGAACTTGGGATGAGATGAAGAGATTGTTGAGGGGTAGATTTATGCTTGAGGTTTACTTGCAGGACATATTTGCTAAACTATAAGAACTTCACCAAGGCTGATCAGTTAATGACTATGTAAGAGAATTCTAGATGTTGATGATTTAAGCCGACATAGATGAACTTGAGGCTCATACAGTATCAAGGTTCATTTCTGGACTTAAATATGAGATTTGCAAAATTGTAGAAGTAAAGAGGACAAACCTCAAGACGTAAAACCAGCAAGGTGAAGTACTTTAAATGTTTAGGCTTCAGATACATGGCCATTAAGTGTCTAAATCGATGTATCATGGTGCTCCAAGGAGATATAGTAGATAGCATTAACAAGAGTGAACTCGAGGAAGAAAAGGATGTTGGGAAGGTTGAAGCTGATGAGGAAGAGGAGACCTATGTCTACATTGGCTAGGGAGAGGTGATGACCTTAGTATTGAGGCGAGTAATAAGTTCCCTACCAAACTTCAAGGAAGACCAAAGAGAGAATCTACTCCATACAAAGTGTATCATCAAGGGACAGCTGTACACCATCATAGTGAATGGAGGAAGTTGTATTAATGTTATCACACAATCCTTTGTGCAGAGGTTAGGACTGTCGACCTCTAAGGACCTCTGACCTTACAAACTACATTGGCTTTATGATAAGGGTGTTGTATACATGACGGAACAAGTAACTATGCTATTCAATGTTAGGAATGTATATAGGGACGAAGTAGTATGTGATGTCATCCTCATAGGAGCTTCACATTTGTTACTTATAAGACCTTAGTTGTTTGATCAAAATATTATTCATGACAAATATAAGAATACTTTTGCCTTTGCTAAGGACAGAAAGAAGATTGTGCTTCAACCCATGACATCGACCTAAGTGAATGAGACTCATAATTAGCTCACTCGAGCTAGTAAGAAGAAGGCCTTGGTGATGAACTAAAGAGAGCTCCGAGCTATTAAGAAGGTTGAAAAGCCTATTTTCCTATTGGTTAAAAGATTATTGGAGATTAGAGATTTGGAAGATGTACTTGATGAGGTTCAAAGATTAATAGATGAATTTTTCGACTTATTTCCTAAAGGGTTGCCTAAAGGACTATCCTGGTTCAAGGCATAGAGCATTGTATTGATTTACAGCTAAGTATTGCCCTGCCAAACCGACCTGCCTACAAAATGATCCCTGAGCAGGTTGCTGAGTTGAAAAGATAAGTAGATGAGCTCATAAAGAGAAGATATGTCAGGGAGAGCATGAGTCCTCATGCTATGCCAGCTTTGCTCATCCTAAAGAGGGATGGTTCATGGTGCATGGTATTGACAATTGAGCAATCAATCAAATTACTGTTAGGTATAGATATTTGATGCCAAGGCTTGATGATATGTTAGATGGGCTTCATGGCACTAAGATATTTTCAAAGATTAATCTTTGAAGTGGCTACCACCAAATTCTCATGAGACCAAGTGATGAATGGAAGACTACTTTCAAGATAAAGCATGGTCTTTACAAATAGCTGGTTATGCCGTTAGAACTTACAAATGTACTGAGTACGTTTATGAGGCATATGAACCCTGTGATGTGCCTTCTGATCGAATAATGTATGGTCGTATACTTTGATAACATATTAGTGTACAATATTGACCTAAACAACCATGTTCAATATCTTCGAGCCATTTTTGATATTTTGCAAGCTAAGAAGTTATTTGAGGACCCGAAGAAGTATACATTCTGTCAAGGTGAAGTGGTTTTTCTTAGGAATGTGGTATTAGGGGAACGAATCCGAGTTGATGAAGAGAAGGTCTAAGCTATCTTAGAGTAGCCAACGTCGAAAAATGTTACTAAAATATGAAGTTTTCATGACCTTGCTTCTTTCTATAAGCGATTTATTAATATCTTTAGTACCATTATAGCCCCCTTAACTAGTTCACCAAGAAGAGTGAAGGGTTTAGATAGAATGACTAAGCTGAGTAAAGCTTTAGAGAGATTAAAAAGAAGCTCACCTCTACCCTTATCTTAGCTCTACTCAATTTTAACAAGCCATTTAAGCCAGAATATGATATGTTAGGCATTAGAATTAGTGCCATTCTAATGCAAGAACAACGACCGATTGCTTACCACAATGGGCAGCACAATGGTGTTGCATTGAACTATTCTATGTACAAGAAAGAGTTTTACTCTCTTTTCCAAGCTCTTATTATCTAGCAACACTATTTACTACCTCGAGAGTTTGTCATTTATACTAACGATGAATTATTAAAGCATCTTAGAAGTTAGAACAAACTTTTAAAGAGGCAAGCTAAGTGATTAGAGTTTATGAAAGATTTCTTTTATGTGATCTGACATAAGAAAGGAAGCGTTAACGTAATTGCCAATGCTCTATTACATTGGCAAACCTTGTTAACCACTTTGTAAACAAAGTTATTGGGATTTTTATTTATCACTGAGTAGTATGCTCATGACCCTCATTTTGGTCCCATTCTTAAGTAATACTAAGAAGGAGTTGCTGTTGGAGGATATTACCTCAAGGATGACTATTTGTTCAAAGATTGAAGGCTATGCAGACTAAACTATTCCACACATGAGCTATTGGTTAAGAAAGTTCATAGTGGTGGATTATCTGGTTATTTTGGAGAAACTAAGATAGCCAATCTATTGAAGGAAAACTTTTACTAGCCTGGTTTGGTAAAGGATATACATAAGGTAATTAGTAGTTGTGAAACATACAAGAGAGCTAAGGGGAGAAGAGAACCGCGTGGACAATATATGCCTTTGCCATTACCAATCTTACCTTGGGTTGACCTCAACATGGACTTTGTCCTAGTGTTACCCTAAACATCTAGGGGAAAAGATTCTATATCTATTGTAATGGATCGCTTCAGCAAAATGGCACACTTCATTCCATACCGTTGAACTAATGATGCTTTATATATTACTAACTTGTTTTTGCTGGAAGTTGTTTGACTACATGGAGTGCCGAAGACTATTGTTTCAGATTGGGATATAAAATTCTTAAGCTATTTTTGGAAGGCTCTTTAGAGAAGACTTGAAACTAAACTTATGTTCAGCTCCAATAGCTACCCCTAAATTGATGGCCAAACTAAAGTGGTGAATAAGATACTAGGTAATTTACTTAGAGCTGTTGTAGGAAAGAACTTGAAGGATTGTGATCTGTGTCTACTAGTTATGGAGTTTGCATATAACTAAATCGTCTATAGCATTACTAGAAAGACCCCACTTAAGGTCGTCTATGGCATTAATCCCACTATTCCCCTTGATATGATTAGTACCCCCACAGCTGCTAAAGAAAGTCAATTTAGAGTCAACTAAGCCCCAAAATTGCAAGAGCTACACCAATCTGTGATGAAGAAGATCGCCAAGTTCAATAAAAAACAACAAAATATTAGTAGTTAAGGCTACCGAACTATTTCTTTTCAGCCAAGAGACTTAGTATGGATTCACCTCAGCCAAGAATGATTTCCCTACTTGAGATAGAACAAGTTGCCTCTATGAGGTGATGGTCTATTCAAGATTCTGAAGAAGATCAATCGCAACACCTATTAAATCGAGTTACTTGAGAACTATGGTGTTTCCTCCACTTTCAATATGTCTAAATTAATTCCCCACTAACTAGAAGAAGAAGATCTAGCAAGTGCCTTGAAAGAATAAGAACTGGAGGCTACTTTAAATTTGAGGTCAAATCTTTCTGACCCTTAGGTAGATGATAAGAATCAACTATCCAGACTAATCATACACAGCTAAGCCAAAGGACTCACGAGGAGTATAATAACTCTTAACCCCATCCAAGATAAGAATTCTTATTTCAACCTCTATGGTTCACTCTATTACTAACTTGAGTATTGAGCTCTCTCATGTACCAACATTGTTTTCAAAGCCACCGAGTAGACATGTCGACCCCCCCGAGTAGGCATTCTTACTTACTAAGTAGTAATACCATAATTCTGGCAACATTTAAGCATACCTATCACGACCCAATAGTATCGTTATTGTGGTAGATCATCGTATACCATATAAAGGTCTATTATCAACCTCCTTGTTGATTGCAGGCCTTTCATACGACACATAAAGCTCCTTTCACTATATGTTACCACTAGGCCTATAGTTAAGTAATGTAGAGCAATTTGCTAGAATTAACTTCTATGATGTAAATTAATCAAATAAACGTGTAGACTTGTTAAGTTTCACACTAAAGGAATATTACAAAAAAATGCAATTTGTAAAGGAAATTGCATTAGAAACTTCAATCTATAATATGAACAAAAACAAAGATAAATAGTTATCTACAAAAACTATTACAAAATCTCCTCTTTGCTCCTTGATCGCTCCAACCTGTCTCTAAACAAGACTTACCTTAGGCATTCCTTGGCTCGGATGAACGAAGAGACCCCTGTAACAAAAGAAATCTATCGAGGTATAAGCTTAAGCTTGATAAGATAAATACCCTCATTAATACCGCATGGCAAAAGTTTATTAGATGCACAAACATATGAATGTATGAACAATTAGTATGTGAAACAACACATGCAATGGCTTAGGAACTGCATACGACTTAGAATTATAGCCTCTGTAGTCAGGGTTAGAGATAATTAACCGACCCAAACCAAAATCCAGGTTCTAACCTTTGGTTTTTATATCATTTGCACTATCATGCTTAAGTTAAAACAAAACCATATATAATATACTTTCTTTCTTGAACAATAAATTATATTTTCAAAATCCTAAGTCCAGCGGTGTGGTGGCCTTCGTAATTTACAAACACACACCCTAAGCAAAAGCTATAAGACACGGCCCCTCACCAACGGTTGGCATCTTTTGACGCCTAGTAAGCCCGTCAACTTAGGATAGATATTCAATATAAATTATGACATAGCTAATGCCTATGCCTAATCTTGCAGGAGGCCCTTCTCCTATAAGTCCCTTCCTATCTTCTACGTGAAGTGGTAGTCGGTATCATCCGAATGCAATTATGGGGAATGTATGATTCATTAAATTTCCTAATCATATAAATAATTAATTCAGTTTTTCATGGTGATCAGACAATTTCATTCCATACAATTGCATGTATGAATTATTACAAGAAATTACTATTATTAAGTGATTAACAAGCCATAGCATTCAATCACGAACTCACACACATGCATTTCCCATATCCTACAAGCATCCAATTTATATATATAAGTTTAGGTGCATCTATTCTATAAGCAAAATCAAGTAAAAAGTCATTAAGAATTCACTCACTCCCCCATGTAGGTCAATCAAAGTAGTCCGGGGATAGGTTGTCTCAGAATGTTAGGTCCCCTGGATAGTGTAATCATAATACTATAAGGATTTGAAATAAAGCTTAGAAAACTAACCTAAAACCCCTTAAGTTATACTCTTGACTAGTTTTCGTATTTTTCCTAGTTTCTTACTTAAAGTTCAATCGCGTATAACTTTCTCATTTTAAATCCAATTTTTATGATCTTATCATTAATCTTCATCATTTTCAAGTGTACTTTCATATGGTGAGGTTATATTTTCAGATGAGGCACAAAAATCTATCTATAGGTCAGAACAGTAGCAGTTCTCATGATTTGGAGTGCTTTTAGGCTTTGTTTGGTTAATGGGCTTTTTGGTAACTTAGGAAATCCTTTGGGATTAGGCTTAAAATCTCATTTTAGGCTTAAAATACTCCTTAATATCATATTCATAAATTTGATTTACACTCCTAAGGCTAACAATCACTTCTTGGGCTTAAGTTGTCAAATGGGCTTGTTTTGAATCCAAATCAAATATAGTTACTTTCTTGGGTTTAGGGGGTATCTTGTGGAAGTCTTAAGAGTCCTAAAACAACTTTTATTGTTGTGCTAAGTTGCTGGTTAGAATCTTAAGGTGGGTTCAACTTGGTATTTGAGGCTCGTTTTGGATGTTTTAAGCTCGGTTTTGAGTTTTAGGCTTAATATACTTATCATACTTGTCTTGTTTGGTCTTTTCACTTTGTTTACTTACTTTTATCACGTTTTTAGGTATCTTTTAGCAAAGTTTCAGATCTGGTTGGTTTGGTGTGTAGGATTTCAACTTGATTTTTTAGCTTGTTTCATCATTTCCTTAAGTTTAGAAGTTAAATCATGAACCTATGCTACTTATATTCAAATCTTAACTTGACTTCTCTTTCATGAGATGATTACTTAGCTTATACTTTATATGAAATAGTAGATCTCGTACTTATTACAACTTCCACACTATAGTTTATGTCTTACAAAGTTAGTTTCCTCATAAAAACTTCATGTAATGGATTTTCCTTTACTTAAGTCTAGATTTGAGCATGTTTAACTTAATAGAAGCGAAAACAACATCTAAATGACTTATAAATCCTCATGTCCAACATGCTTCCCTTTCATTCGAGTTCTCATTTCAAGATTTTCTCAATTTAAAATTTTCCATTCAAAATGCTACATAAGTATCTCTATAAAACACCAACTTTACATGTTCATATTTCAACTTTCATGTAAGGGTTTCATGAGTTTGCTTCTTAGGGTAGTCTTAGATGTTTCATCAACTTATGATCATACTCATATCCTCAAGAAATCATGGTCTCCTAACATGAATACTAAACTACTAACACAAGATACACTTAGGGTATGGAAATGTTTTGTCTCCTTTTTTAAAGTTAAGCATGTGAAATCTTGTGATATTTTGTCCATATGTAGTATAAGTGAAGGGGGTGATAAGGAAAGCATCTTATCACTAGTTTTTTTATAAGTTATCAATTGATATATGACTCCAACTCTCAATTGATAAGTCATTTAAGGTGATTAGTTGGTTTACTTATTCATACGTAAGGCTTAGGTATGAAGATAAGGGAATTGTTTTATAGGAAATTGTTTTAGAATTTACTTCTTAAATTGTTTTGTAGATTATGATTTAATTATTATAAAATTATGAAATTTTCTAGAGTTGAATGAAATTATTTAAATTAAATTATCAATTAATCGTTTAGGGTTAGAAGTCCTTAATTGTTTTAAGGTTTAGGGTTTAGGGTTTTAAGTGACTTTACAGTCTGTAGCTCTTCATTTTAGAGTCCGTAGCTCTTCATGTTTGAGTTTTATCAATAATCAACTTTCGAATTGGGAAAATTAAGTTTGTTTTTAAATGTAAACTTGAATTTTTAGTTTAGTTGATCCTTGGGAACATTCAAGAAGTACTTTCAGTCGAATCGTAGGTCTGCTAAAAGGAGGGTTTACAATATCAACCCCAATAATTGTTTGAAGTCAAGCTCTCCTCGATAAGGATCAAACCCCAGTCTAAGGAAAATATCCATTAGTAACTGATTGGCTAAGGACCAACCTGTATTATATTTTAAACTAATCATCCACCATGGGATATGTGTCTTTTGACACAACATTCTAAAAGGATTTTTTACTTTTTCGTATTGAATATTCTTTTTCTTTTACCCCTTTTCAGTATATTTCATGTATTCCAATTGTAAATTACCCTTTTTTATCTTTTCATATGTGTTTGTAATCCTAATGGGCCTAATATATAAATCCCTTTCATTTTGTATACAGACATCAATCAATCAATTATTAGAATTAATACAAGTTTCCTTTGTAAGCAACCTTAGTGTTCTTCTTAGCCTTAACTCTTCTCTATTTCTTCTAGTAAGGAGTAGTGGTGAATAACTATATAGTTTGGACTAGTGAGTCATATCTGCCGGATAGATGGCCAAGTGAGATTAATTGGTGCATTATATTTAGTTGGTAGTTTCTTAGACTTTGCTAGCTTTTCTTTATTTCCTTTTTATTCTCTTCATTGTGGTGCTCCTCCGTTTGTTCAACCATGGAGACGTATCATTCCCTATTCGTATTCCTCGAGAATAAGACATAAGATTTCTAATAATTTACTATTTATCCTAAAAGTTCCTCAAGGGTGTTAATAACTTCTTTAGTGGTCATGCTATTCTCTACTATGGCTTCTCCCATTAAAAGGAGATCATTTACAAAGAACAAAAGGGAGAGATTTAAACTTGTGTTTCTTAGCTCGATGGGCCTCCATGCTCCTTACTTTTGCTAGGCAATACATGATCCTACTCAAGACTTCAACTATTAGAAAGAAGAGGTAAGGGGCCATTGGATTGCCTTATCTTAGTCCTCTACTTGAGGTGAACGGTCCAAGCATCACTCCATTAAGGATCATCCTATAAGTCATAATTGCCAAGTAAGACCTTGAGAGGTTAACCTATTTTGTGGGAATCTAAAACTTTACAAGATGTATTTATGAAGACTCGTTCTATCCTATCATATGCTTTTTCTAAGTCTAGTTTAACAATCATCTACGTTATTATCTTTCCTTTTTTTTTTTTTGGCTAATGAATGGAGTAGCTCTTAAAAAACCATAACATTATCCTTAGTCACCCTTCTTAGAGTGAAACTAGATTGTTTTGGGCTTATTAGGTTATTTAGGAAGGGTTTAAGCTTATTCACAAACATTTTACCAATGATTTTGTAAAGCGATGTAGTAAGGCTTATAAGCCTATAGTCCTTCATTTTGTTTGCTACTATTAGCTCTAGAATTAGGACTCTAAGGGTTTGGTTTAACTTACTTAGAGTCATACCCTCTTCTAACTCCTTCTTTACCATTTGAAAGACTACTCCTCCCATTATATGCCAACACTTCTTGAAGAAGTTAGCATGCAATCCGTCTATCCTTATTATTTTATGGTTACTGATGCTCACAAGGCTCTCTTTATTTCAATAGTTGTAACTTCACTCTCAAGGATTGTCACTGCTTCCATAGGTAGACCACCCATTCCCATGAGCCAGTCTAAGGGTTCAATTCTGTTCCATTATTTTTCTAAGGTAAATTGTTTATAATGATGACTGCTTATTATCTTTCCTAGCCCTTCACGGTTAGAGACCTAGTTTCTAACCTCATTGTCAAGCTTGAATTTTTTAGGTTTCAATATTTATCTTAACTTGACCTATATAAAACCCTATATCCATTCAATACAGACCCTTAACTAAGGGTTAAGAAAAACTTAGTTTTCTTTTGATTTTGAAAAGAAGAATGGAGTCACTATCCAACTGTGGTTAGGAAAAAGGATAGAAAGGTTAAGTTATAATTGATTTGGTAGATTAATTATAACTTAGCTATTAGACCACAATAAAATCACTTTTGAAGAATGATTTTTTTTTTTTAAACCAAAGAATTTAAGTTTAGGGGCTAACTTATTAAACCCCAATAGGTACTACTTTGACCTGCCAAATTTAAATTTATCATTCAATATACCCTTTTAAATTGAAAGAATGATTTTTATTCTATGAATAAAGAATTAACAAATTATATCTATTTACACAAAAAAAGAAACTAATTATTTACAAAGGGGGAAGGATAGATTTTTCCATATTTTAAGTTGTACTGTAATTACATATGCATGTCTACATTCTCGTTATTCGGAATCAAATTTTCATAGTTTGTTCTGAAAAACTTTTATGTATGTAGGTTTGTTTCAATTTTAGAAACAATAGTCAGATTTATATTTTTAATCAATTAACTTTATTTAAGAAAAATTCTAGAAGGGTCCTAATTTGATGTATTTATTTTTGAAAATTTCTAATTTTGAAAAAAACAAAAGGTTTGTTTATTTTTATTTAATTGGAAAAAAGATTTTCCCAAGTGATGACACATGTTTTGTTATTTTTTATTATTTATTTTTATATATATTTATTTTATGATTGAAGCAAACGAGAAAAGAAAAAAATAAATTAAAAAAATAAAAAAATAAAGTAACAAAGCTTTCTTATCTTTTTTCTTCTTTTTATTATTTTTTTCTTTTCTTTTTTGGTTTATCCTTTCTCTCTATCTCTTTTATATATATATATATATATATATATATATATATACAATAGCATAAAGCATTAAAGAAACAGATCAAATAAATAAATAAGATTTGGAGACTAGACGTAGGTCAAGATGCAAGTTAGAGATGGGGTGAATCTAGGTTAGACCAAGTCGGTTGTTGGGTTATAATCTGGGTTGAGAGCTCCTCCTATTGTAGGGGCTCTAAGGGGTGATTCCGATCCAAGTAACTAAGGGTAAGTATAGATCAGTTTGGTTCGGTTTTCCCTCCAAATCATAAAAATACGGTTTAGTTTTTTAAAACTTTAAACCAAACCATAGGGTTTGGATTGGAAATTTTTCCAAGCCATAAAATTTCGATTTGGTTTATGAATCAAACCATATCTTTTAATTTAGAAAAATATATATGTGAAACATGTAATCTTATGTAAAAAGTATTGAGTTAACTGAAAATAACAAATATTATCATAATAGAGATTGATGAAATTAATATTCATGTGACTAAAACTTTTCAAATGTTTGTTAATAACTAATTTCATTTATAAAAATAACATATAGTACAAATTTTAAGTCAAACTACATATATAATTTATATATTATGATAATTAAATGTTTAATATATATATTTCAATAAATGTAAATAAAAAATTCTTTTAGATGCTATATTATAACAAAAGACACACTTTACTTGAAATAAAATATTACTATGTTTTTTTCTAAAACTGTTTGGTTCAATTTTGGGGATTGGCTCAATTTATCCTTCTAAACCAACCATAAATTTTCGGATTGGTTCAGATTGGAAACTTTTTAAACCAAATTATAAGAAAAACCATATTTTTGATTCGATTTGGTTCAATTTACGGATTGGTTTAGTTTAGTCAATAATTTTGCCCATCCTTACAAATAACAACCAAAATGAGTAGTAGACATGATGCCATAACCAACGGTAACCGTTTTGTGGTGGTTGAAAAGTTGGCCACGGTGAAAATCTAATGAGTTGAGAGGAGTATTGGGTTGAAGGTTTTCAAGGATAGTTAAGCTCATGGTGGTGTTGGTTTGCTTCGACAACCATAAAAAATGGTAGATTTTAGAGAGGAAAAACAAAAGCTCACAGGTTGAAGCTATAGAGAGAGAAAGCACAGATTTAAGCTTATATGAGGTGATTTTGTGTGTTTCTCCTTGCTTGGACAAGTCCTTTGGCCCCTATTTAAACTTTTTCATACTTGATTTCATTTGGGAAATCATTGAATCACCCAAAATCGAAGCTTTCAATTATGGGTTTCATCAAATGATTTTAATTTGGTTGACTACAAAAATGTCATTTTTAATTGAAATTATTGGTCAAAAGGAGTTTCTCGGTGCTAATTCTTAACAAAAAACATCAATGGAAGCTTCAATTATTATTGGAGAAGGCTCGGTCAAGTAAATCAATTCGGAGTAAAATGTGCACATTTAAGCTTTTCCCATTTTTTTTCAATTCAATTTTGACCCAATAAATGGTTGTTTTTGAACAAGATTTTTTATCTGATTCATAATAGGTTATGCATATCATACGATTCCACCATTAATTTGGATGGAATAGTGTGGAAAACACCTAAAAAGATGGCTTAAACATGAGCCACCAAGCTGCATTTGCAATGGAAATGTTTAAGGAAAAGGCTAGAAATTGAGGGAAATTAATGGAATAGAGGAGAAAGTTCAAGCTAGGTAAGTACGGTATGTATGAATATACCTGACTTGGGGCATGTAACACTTGCACCCAATAGAAAAACAAAAGGAAGCATAAAAGCACCTGCACTTTTGTAGACAGTGTTTTCCATTTACATAAACCATGTTACACTTGGTTTAACCCTTTACCCTTTTCTTTTAAATAAAGAAAAAAGAAATAAAAGCAAAAAATAAAATAAACACTCAATCTAATTCCAAATTTAATTCAAGCCTACTTTAATTATTTTTTTTTTCTTTTTTTCTTAAACAACCTTCTCTAAATAATTTAACGACCCTAAAAAAAGATAAAATGACCTGTTCAATGTGACCTATTAATGCTAAAAATGACCTAGGACTTTTTTTTAATACTTTATTACTCCTTTTTTTTTATTTTTTCTAATTTCTTGTATTTTTAATTAGGACCCCTTTTCTTTTATTTAAAAATTACTAAAACTATAAAAGGGAAAAAAAAATGGGGTGTTTAAAGCTATTCCTCTTTGTAGAGAAGTTTAAGTAAAACTATACCACAAAGATAAAAAAGATACCATTTTTGCCTTAAGGATGTATTTTCCTTAAGAAGCACTACAAATAGCTAGCTATCATAGGCTTGATCCATTAGAGATTTAGGTGAATAGTAAAAGATGAAGAAGGTGCTTTAAGAGCTAGCCAAGACACAAGAGTGGGTTTTTAGAATGTTATAGTACCCTATAGGCTGACTATAACTTTAGAAAGTTATAAGGAAAAGGAAGCAGTTTCAAAGTCGACAAGACTGTAAAAGTAAAATTTACTAAAAGGTAATGCCTTAAGAGCTAGTAAGAACCTTAAACGATATTGAAATGGAGGGTATCACCCCTATAAATTGGTAAGAACCCTAAAATGATACTGAAATGGGATTGCACCCTATGAATTAGCAAGAACCCTAAAATGATACTAAAATAGGGATAGTACCCCTATGGGCTAGCAAGAACTCTAAACGATACTAAAAAGAGGGTAGCTCCCTTATGGGATGGCAAGAACCCTAGCGTCCTATGAGCTAGAAAGAACCCTATGTAGGAGTTTATTTAGAGAACTATCAACCCAAAGTGATAAATTGATCCAAAACCTGGTTATACTCCTTTGAGATGATTAACCTAAGCGAGAGCATCTCTAGGGGATTAGTAGCCCTAAATGATGATCGATTTAGAAAACTTGATTATGTTCCTCTGACTGACTAACCTAAGCAGGAGTGTCTCTAAGGGACTAACCCAAAGGGGAATCGATTTAGAAAACCATGTAGTGCTCCTTTAAGTTGACTAACTTAGGCAAGAGTGTCTTTAAGGGACTAGCAACCCTAAATGAGAATTGATTTAGAAAACTTGGCCATGTTCCTCTAAGTTGACTAACATAGGTGGAAGCACCTCTATAGGACTAGCAACTCTAAAGGAGAATCAATTTAGAAACCTGGAAGTGCTCCTCTAAGCTAACTAACTTAGGTAGGAGAATCTTTAAAGGACTTGCAACCTTAAGTGATAATCGATTTAAAACCTAGAAGTGTTCCTCTATGTTAACTAACCTAGGCGGGAGCGTCTCTAAGGGACTACTAACCCTAAATAAAAACTCGATTTAGAACTTGATAATGCTCTCTAAGCTAACTAGCCTAGGTAAGAACATCTCTAAGGGACTAGCAACCTTAAGTGGAAGATCAATTTAGAACTTGGTCATGTTCCTCTAAGTTGACTAACCTAAGTGGAAGCGTCTTTAAGGGACTAATCACCCTAAATTGGAATCAATTTAGAAAAGCTGATCATGCTCCTCTGAGTTGACAAACCTAAGCAGGAGCATCTCTATGAGACTAGTAACCTTAAAGGAGAATCGGATTGGAAAACCTGATCGTACTCCTCTGAGATGACTAACCTAGGTAGAAGCGTCTTTATAAGACTAGCAACCTTAATGGAAAATTGATTTGAAACTTGCTCATGCTCCTTTGAGCTGACTAACTTAGGTAAGAAAAAGCACTCCTTGAGCTTACTAGATCTTGATAGCTGGTTGGAAATGGGGAAATGCCCTATAAGCTGGCTCAAACATTAAGAGAGGATGGTAAACAAAAAGTGCCTTATAGGCTTGCTAAAACCTTAGGAGAAATTGATGAAGCAGAAGCGCTATAGAGAAAATGATGAAGAGATAGTGTTTTATAGGCTAGCTAAAACCCAAAAGAGATGAAAAAGGAGGCAGCTAACTAAGACCATGAGATAGATTGCTGAAGGGAAAGCATTGCATATGTTGGTTAATACCCTAAGAGAGATTGGTAATGGGAAGTGCCCTATGGGCTTGCAAAACCCCCCTTAAGAGAAATTGGTAAAGGGAAGTGCCTTATAGGCTTACTAAAACCCTACGAGAAATTGATGGAGGGAAGTGTCTTATGGGCTTGCTAAAACAATAAAGAGTGCTTGGTGATGGAAAGCACCTTACGAGCTTACTAAAAACCTAAGAGAAATTGATGAAAAGGAAGCACCCTACAAGCTCACTAAAACCTTAAGAGAAAGATTAAGAAATGGGAAAGTACCTTATAAGCTAGCTCAAAATCCTAAAGGAAAATCAAATGGAGGAAAGTGCCCTATGAGCTAGCGTAAGAACTTAAGAGAGATATGAGTCGGGATAGCGCTTTGTGAGCTAAGTAAAACCCTAAAGTAGATGTAATGAATGGAAAGCACCCTATGGGCTAGCTAAGTCCCTAAATGGCGATTAAGGAAGCAAACGAGAGAATGCAACCAATTTGAAAAACTTCTTGACTTGAAATTTTTTATAAACAATGAATTTGGTGAAAATCATTTATGATAAAAAAAAAAAAGGCATTAAGGATAAGGTCTCTTGATTTGAAAAAGAGTTAATAGACGTCAATCATGAGGAAAACTACATTAGGGAGAAACTTAGACTATTATGGTCAACTTAAAAGGTATGACCACACTAGAAGGAAGTGGATGACATGAATTGAAAGCTTGGCTACTTAAGTCGACATGGATTCAAAAATAGATGGAAAAAACTTGACAAGCCGTTACTTTCTCTCTCTCTTTTTACTTTCTTCTTTTGTTTTTTTTTTTTTCCTTGAAAGTTTGCTAACAGGTATGAATTCTTATTTAAAAAGCAAGTATTATAACCATCCCCTTCCTTGGTAACCATGTAAGACATCTCATATTCTTCTAAATCTTTGAAAATGTTTCCTAACCCTAATACTGATCTCCCTAATCATGATTAGTCTAATCAAAGATGACTTCCTTGTGCACTCTCGGTTTAGATTATACTCTAGACTATTGTTTAAAAAATTATAGTCTAGTTTGCAAGTGATACACTTTGATCAATTTATTAGGTATTTTTCAGCTCAATATTGTGAATTTAGGCTTTTGGTCAAATGGTTTCAAAAGAGATTAATGGGAGGGCATAACTAAAAGAAATATTTTTATCCAACTTAGGTGTATAAGTCAAGAACCTTTAGGAAAAAACTAAAAGTGTACTTAGCCTAATTTCAAAAACAAATTTTATTTAAGATAAATTATCTTTTAAGATCAAAAGAGCTTTTATTGAGTGTGGAGGATATTATGAGTGGGAAGGCCTTATGTGATTCAGGATGGGTAAGAAGGTTTTATGTTTTTTTCTTTTTTTTTTTTTTTTAGGCTGGGAATATGATTCAGGGCTTTGCATTTTTAGAGCTATTTGGGCTTTGATTCTAAGCCTTTTGATTCAATTTTGTTGCTCTTGTTGAGATGTAAAATATCTTTTAGGGCTTTCGTCTTATACTTGGGCTCAATTTTTAAAACTCTTTTCTTTCTCCTTCTACTTTGTTCTTTTTAATTTTTGTTGCCCCATTCTATCATTGCTTCTTACCCCTTTTTTCTTAAGCTTAGAAATAACTACCTCCTAAAGTGTTTAGATCGTATGTACACGGTTCTTGTAAGCTCTTCTTCATTTTAGAGAAAATAAATTATCAAAAATAAAAATTATTCTTAAATCAATGCCACCAAAGCAAGTGCAAACTATTTTTTATCATTTTCTCCTAGTTAAATACCCTAACCCCCAAATTTCCCCCATTATGGGAGTGGTTCTTGATAAGGTTTAATTTTAAAATATTCCCTGAATAGGCTTAACGAGGTTGACAAGGATATTTATGTATGGGAACATTAGAAAATGAATACCTAACTTTATTTCGATCCACATATCAAATTCAAAATGGACCTCTTTTAAGGAATAAGTCCAAAATATCATCACCATGATGTCACTCAACTCTTAAAGTGTATGTATTTTAGGGTTGGTGTTTAGGATTCAGTTTGTCTCTTTTCATTCTAAACCTTTTTAATTGGTGAGATTTTTCATTGGTAGATTTCAATGGATTTGACAATTTGAAATTTGCTTTAGGATGCCACAGTGAGACGTAACTAAGAAGATAATATTATTCTAAGTTACAAAACCGTACAAAACATAGGTTTATTAAAAACTTAATTCTTCTTTGCCCTTGCCATAACTTGCTCTATTTAAGAACCCAACTATTTAAGACGACATGTGAGCTTGTCAGAAAGTATTGGTAGACTCAAAAGATTTTGAGCTATAGATGGTTCATTTGAAGTTCCCTCATGACTTGAAGAAGAACCAACTTCTTGAAGCTTCGGCTAAATGACCTTAGCATCAATTAGGTCTTAAATCTTGTTCCTTAACCTTTAGCATTTTTCAGTAAAGTGTTTCTTCTAACCCATATGATAGTCACATCAAGCATTTGAGCCAAAATTGTATGATCAATAATTAGGATCAAGGGCTTCGTAAGCTAGGATCTTCGCCTCCTTTAAATGATGAAAGGGGTCATTGAGATCCTTAGTTGAGTGAATAGTCTTCTCTAAGCCCTCTGGGCTTGTTTTTTCTCACTTATCCTTAGCTCTTTTCTTTTTGGGTCTCTTTCATTATTTGGACTTATTGACGTTTCTTCTAAGTATAAGGGCCATTGACATTTCTAAGTCTACAATGCTCTTTTGTAATGTGGCTACTTTTTCTTCTAGATTTAAAAGTCTTTTTTCTAGGCTTGAATTTGGAGACACTTAGAGACTTATGGTTATGGGAAACAAGATATGCAATTGTTAGGCCATTTAACATACCATTTTTTCTAAGGAGGTAATTTTATCATTAACTATTTGAACCTAATTGGAAGAACCCTTATACGTTAGCAACCCTTCTTTTTTTTATGTTTTTTTATTTGAAAGAGAAAAAGGACCAGCTTAACTTCCTATAAGTAGAATTTTTTACAAAAGTAGAGAAACTAAAAGAAAGTTTACAAATTATTTTACAAGGGATGACAAGAAAGGGAAGAAGACTTACACCAAAATACATCAGTGAGATATATTTATATGAGAAAAACCTAAATTTATAAACTTAATTGACAGATCTTTAAAAAAAAAACTTAGAGTAAGAAATATTTCAACAATTTATGGTCAATTAAATAAAAGTATTTACAACTTGAAAGTATTTAAAAGACTACCTACAATACTTATAAGAAGTTAATTAAAAGAAAAGAATTATTTTACAAAGGAAAATTTTACGATATACTTGATATTTACAAATAATTTCTAATTGGAAAATTTAGATACTGAGAAGAGTGGGTAAGTGAGAACTAATGACAAAAGTAATAAGAAAAATCTAGTGGAAAGGAAAAGGCTAATAAAGGGATCTATTCTAGAATGAAGACTTAAGAAGACAAATATTTTACAATTGCAAGACTCTACACAAATGAACATTTTTTGTTTTTCTTTTTTTTTTCCTCGAGATTTATGAATTTGATAATGGGACTAAGGATTTACAAATTTAAAGATTAAGAGAGTCTACGAAAACCTATAACAATCTATAGAGTGGTGAATTTTAAAATTTTACAAAGAGGGAAAAGAATTATGAATTAAGTCTAATCCTTTTCAAAGGCTATTTACAAGTTTAAAAAATAATCTACAAGTATGCCTTAAAGCCTAACGATCTTATTCTAAAATAGTGATTAGTGGAAAAATAAACTTATTTTACAATATATAAGGAAAATTTTTTATTTGAAAAACAATACAATAATAAGGGTACCGGATAAGATTATTTACAAACATGAGTAAACAAGCATTAATATTTACATATAAAAAAAGATAAGAAAAGATGAAGGCATACAAAGGCAGATGCAAAGGGCCAGTGTCTAAATAATAATGTGGCAATAAAAGTGTTTAATGTTGGGACTTTTACTAGAATTCCACTATTATAGGATAGGAAAAGTATATTATAACATTTTTATGATATAATGAAATTCCAATAGAGTTTCAATCTTTCGTTGGTGATATACCCCGTTACTATCTTTTTACCGGTCTAAAAGTTGTATATGTAATTAGGATAGATTCTAAAGGTCTTTAAGCTCTATGACCTTACACGTTTCTAAAGAAACGATTCTTTGGTCATGTCAAAGCTTAAGTGAGATGGCCTAATCACCCTTTAATATCTTGAGTATGTTGCATGCAAAATGAATATAGTAATTTAAAATAGAAAATATCTACAAGAAAAGAATCATTACAAAAATAACATGGGTACTTTGAAAGACAAATTTAATTTTGGATGGTTTTTAAGTGGCTAGTGCTCTTGACAAGTTTCCAATGGAGTTACTAAGTTGTCGAGCTTGAATTTTTCTAATTTTAATATTTTTCTTAACTCAACCTATATTAAACCTTATATCTATTCAATATAGACTCTTAATTAGGAGTTAAGAAAAACTCGGTTTTCTTTTTATTTTCAAAAGAAAAATGGAGTCCTACCCGATTGGGGTTAGCAAAAAGGGAAGAAAGGTTAAGCTATAATTGATTAGGTAGATTAGTTATAATTTAGTTATTGGGCTACAATAAAATCACTTTTGAAAAATGATTTTTTTTTTTAAACCAAAGAATTTGAATCTGAGCACTAACTTATTAAATCCTAATAGGTACCACTTTAACCATCCAAATTTAAATTTATTTTTCAATATACCCTTTTCAATTGAAAGAATCATTTCTATTCTATGAGTAAAGAATTAACAAATTATATCTATTTACAAAAAAAAAAAAATTTATTTATAAAGGGGGAAAGATAGATTTTTCCGTATTTTAAGTTACCCTATAATTGTGTACGGGTGTTTATGTACCTGCTATTTGAGATCAAATTTCCATAGTTCATTCTAGAAAATTTTTACGTGTGTTGATTTATTTCAATTTTAGAAATGATAGCCAGATTTACATTTTTAATCAATTAACTTCATTTAAGAAAAAATCTAAAAAGGTCCTAATTTGGTGTATTTATTTTTGAAAAAATCTAATTTTGAAAAAAGAAAAAGGTTTGTTTATTTTTTATTTGGAAAAAAGATTTTTCTAAGTTATGACAGATGTTTTGTTATTTTTTATTATTTATTTATATTTTTTTTGTTTTATGACTAAAGCAAAAAAGAAAAGAAAAAGATAAATAAAAAAATAAAAAATAAAGTAACAAAGCTTTCCTATCTTTTTTTCTTCTTTTTCTTTTTTAGTTTATCCTTTCTCTCTTTTTCTTTATTTTTTTACAATGGCACAGAGCATTAAAGAAAGAGATCAAATGAGTAAGTAAAATACAAAAGGGACCAGATTTAGAGACTAGACATAAGTTTGGATGCGGATCGAAGATGTAGCAAATCTATATTGGACTAAGTCAGTGATTAGGTTGTAATTTAGGTTAAGAGCTCCTTCTACTGTAGTGGCTTTAAGGGGTGATTCCGATCCAAGTAACCACCAAAATGAGCAAGAGAAGTGGGTGTTATGTGTTTCTTATAATGGATATGGGGGCTAGAAGTAGTACTACGACCAACGATGGCCATTTTGGTGGTTGAAAAGTTGGCCACGAGTGGTGGTAACGGTGCAAATCGAGTGGTGGTTGTCGAAGTTGATAAGAGTGTTGGGTTGAGGGTTTACAAGGGTAGTCAAGCTCATGGTGGTGTTGGTTTGCTTCAACAACCATCGAAAATGATGAATTTTAGAGAGAGAAAACAAAAGCTCTAGAGAGAGAAAGCTCATATGTAAGCTTATGTAAGGTGATTTGTGTGTTTCTCCTTGCTTAAATGAGTCCCTTGACCCCTAATTATACTTTTTCATGCTTGATTTCATTTAGGAAATCATTAAATTGTCTAAAATTGAAACTTTCATTGATGGGTTTCATCAAACGATTTTAATTCGCTTGACTACGAAAATGACGTTTTTAACTGCAATTATTGGTCAAAAGGAGTTGCTTGACGCTAGTTCTTACTAAAAAAAATCAATGGAAGATTCAATTATCATTGGAAAAGGTTTAGTCAAGTAAATTAATTTAGAGTAAAATGTGCACATTCAAGCTTTTCCTCATTCTTTTAATTCAATTTTGACCTAATAAATGGTTGTTTTTAGACAAGATTTTTTATCTGATACAGAGCAAGCTATGTGTACCATATGATTCCACAATTAATTTGGATGGAATCATATGGAAAACACCTAAAAAGATGGCTTAAACATGAGCCACTAAGTTGCCTTTGCAATGGAAATATCTAGGGAAAAGGCTAAAAATAAGGGGAAATCAATGGAATAGAGAAAAAAGTTCAGGCCAGGCATGTATGGCATATGCATACACACTCAGCCTAGCGTGTGTAGGACATGCATCCATAGAAAAACAAAAGCTAGCGTAAAAGCACTTATACTTTTATGGACAACATTTTCCATTTGCACGAACTAGGTTGTACTTGGTTCGACCCATTGCCCTTTTTGTAAAATATAGAAATAAGAAATAAAAGGAAAAAAGGAATAAAAGAAAAAATAAAATAAACACTAAACCTAATACCAAATTTTTATTCAAGCCTAATTTAACTAGTTTTTTTTTTTCTTTTTTTTTTAAACAACCTTCTCTAAATAATCTAACAACCTTGAAAAAAAAATTTAATACTTTATCACTCCTTTTTTTTTTCCAATTTTTTTGAATTTTTAATTAGGATCTCTTTTCTCTTATTAAAAAAAAATAAAATACTAAAATTATAAAAGGGACAAAAATGGGGTAGCTACACTCATTAAATAAAGTAATAATTTAGGATTTAGATCTCCTTGTGAGGGTGCTTATGTAGAAGAATCTTGTATGTCCCTCCCCCTCTGGAGTCCAATTTGTTTTAGCTTTAGTTGCCTAAAGTTTCTCTTCTTGCTTAAAAGTGGTTTCTAACTCCTTCTACAAGAGTTATTCTTTAAGGATCACTTCATAGTTTGGGTTATTTGAAATTTTAATTTAGGCCTCTTGAATTCTCTTCTCTATGACTCACTTCTTCACATGTATTAGACTAAAAACTTCCCTATTCCATTTCCTTGGATTTTCTATTAGGTCCTTCATATCTTCTTAATTTAATTGGTTTATGCTTCTAAATCCATTTTGTGAAAGATTTGAAGTTTGGGTGGTCTAGCCACATGAATTGGAAATGAAAGGGATATTTATCCTTAAGCCTTCCCTTAATGCTTAGCCATGAATTTAAGAGAAGTAGGTAGTGGTCAAATTATTAGTAGACCAAGTGGAATACTTTGGTTTCTAGGTATTGCTCTCTCCATCCATAGTTTGCCCATGCTTTATCTATTCTCATCTATACTAGGCTTACAAAGTCCTTTTGGATCATGTAATGTCCTACAATTCCTAAGTTACCCATGCTATAAGCATTCATCTGGTCTTGATAACATCTAGCTTTATATTGGTTAATTTCTCTTTCCTCCCACTTCTCTTCACTACATAGAATTTCGTTAAAGTTAGCCATAAGAAGTTAGGGTCTAGTAAGGGTCCTCGCTACGTCTTTCAATTCACTTCATATCTCACATCTAATATTAAAGTTAGGTTTTGTATAAACAACAAAAAGGTACCAAGTAAATGTAGAGTTACCTACTTGGACCTATATTAAGACTTGCTCCCTTGATATGTGCCTCTCTATAATCTTTGCATCCATCACATTCCACATGACTATGATTCCTTCATCGTAACCTACTACTTCTGTGCATAACATCTTATCTAACTCTAATTGCTCCTATAGTTGACTTGCTCCCCTTCGATTCAAATGGGTTTTAGTTATTGTCACTATCCATGGCCTATGGCCTCTTACTAGACCTTATATGACATTTCTTGTTAAGTTGGAGTTTGCACTTCTCATGTTGTAGGTGACAATTTTAAATGGATTCGGTAGCATTTCTGATGAAATGGTGTCCATCATCTCGATAACGTCTAATCTCCATTTGCATGGTCTAAATGATGTCCTTACTAGTAGAGCTTGGACTTACCATGAATGGATAAGGTATTCCTTCCTCTATCCTTTCAGGATTGGGGTTATAAACAACACTCTGAATTTCCATTAACACTTCTACCCTCATTAGAATGTGTTCCAGTACCTTTTTTTCCTGATCATTCCATCATTTCCAAAATTTGTCATGGCCTTTTGTCTCGTTTCTCATTGGTAGCCTTACCATAGTAGATGCTCTCCTATTATTTTGATGCTTCTCTCCATTTCTTAATAGATCCTCCTTACTAAATAACTTAGTTGGTACATGATCTCCAGTAATTTGCATCTCATCCATTTGATGCTCGTCATCACTTGTCCTATTATCTCTATAAACACTCTTATTGGTAAATCTTACATCAATTCAACTTTGAAGATATTGACCTCAGATGCATTATTTAGATTCATATCTCCATTTCGAGCATGTCAAGCTTAGTTTTTCACCTGTTAGTTTTTGTAAATTAGGTTTCTCTAAACCGATCAATATTAAACTTTACTAGTTTAATACTGACTCTCGACTAAGATTTAAAGAAAACTGGCTCTTTTTGTATTTTGAAAACATGTTGGAGTCACCACTCAACCAGAGTTAGGAAGAGAGTCAAGTTATAACAAATTGGGTGAATTGGTTATAACTTAGCCACAAGTTTTTCGATAAAAACCAATTTTTAAAAACAGTCTCAAAAAGAGAGATCTGGATTTGAGGGTTAGGAATTTTAAACTCTTAGGAGTACTATTAATTTTCTAAATTTAAAATTAAACTTAAAAATCACTTTTCAATTTTAAAAGACAAAACTTAGTTATTAGTTACTTTAATAGGACAAATGGAGTAATCTAAACTAAAAAAAAAAAAAAGGAAATTAGTTTTTTTTTTTAATTTTTATTATCACCTCGTAGGTGCCTACGCACCTGCTATTTGGGATCAGATGTACATAGTTCTTTTTGTAAAACTTTAGTAGGTTGGTTTTGTTTTAATTTAAAAACGATTGAGTTTATGTTTTACTTAATTTGATTTATTTAAGGAAATTTCTAAAAGGAAAGATCTTAAATTAGATTTTTATTTCTTGGAAAATTCTATAAAAGTCTTAACTTTAAAAAGAATCCAATTATTATTATTTTTTATTTTGGAAAACCTGATTTTTCTAAGTGTTAAAATGTAATCTTTATTCCTTAACTTATTTACTTATTTAGTTTTGCTTTTATTTTATTTTTATTTTTTTATTTTATCTATTAGACTAAAAAGAAAATAAATAAACTACTTTCTCTTTTCTCTTTTTTTTTTTCTTTTTTTTCCTTTTATTTTTGATTGATTACATTTACATCAAAACATAAACAAACAAATAAATAAATAAATAAAATAAACCAATCTGAAGAGAATCGGACAGGAAAGGGACACAATTGGGTCAGTTAGAGTGGACTTCAAGTTGGATCTTTGGATTGGTGGTCAGATTGGGTCAAGTCATTGGATCACCAATGGCAGTAGTAGTAAAGCTCAATTCAACTTGTTTTAACCACCAAAATAAGTGGGTGAAGGGTTTTTTGTGAGTTTTGGATTGGGGATAAAGGGGGTAGGCTCGATGCCATAGCTTAGGGTACTCGTTTGGTGGGTGTTCGTGAGTGGTGGCTGGCGATAGTTAGCGCGGTGGTTGGGTGGTGTTTGCTGGGTTCTAATTAGTGGCTGGGGTTGGGGTTTTGAAGTGCGGGGAGTTTGGCCGTGTGGTTAGTTTAGGTCGAAGAGGGTCAGAGGTGGTGGTTCGAGAGGAAAGCAACATGGTGGTTAAGGTTTTGGGGGTTGGTGGTACACAACGTGGTTAAGAGTCATGGCGGAGCATGGGGGTTATTGTATTGAAGAGCTTAGAGTATAGGGGTAGTGGCCATAGTGTTGATTCCAATCGAAAGCCACTACCGCCAAATTCTGAGCTAAAGAGAGAGAGAGAGCTTCGATTAAAGAGAGAAAATGAGAGAGGGAAGGTTTGTGATGATTTGTGAAGCTCATAGTTGGTTGTGTATGATTCGAATGTCCCCTAACATCCCTTTTTATACATGAATTTAACCTAGAAAACAAGGAAAACTTGAATTCAGATTAATTGAGATTTTCAATTTTTCAATTTTTTCTTAATCAATTTGAATGTGTAAATGTACAAATTTGGACATGTTATTAGGTTCAATTCGAAGTGGGCTATGTTTAGAACAAGATCAAAGTAAGAAATTGCACATGTATGTATGAATTTTGTGTAAAAATTGGATCCAAAGTGAAGGGGGTGGGCTGTTCTTGATTGGGAAAGGAAATCAAGGGAAAGGGAAAGAAAGAGAAAGGAAAGAGAGAGAAAATGTTGATGTGGCGTCGAGGTTTAGCATAATATGGGTAGGTCCTTTGAGAATTATCAAAGAAAAGAGAAATAGGTTAAGGTTAAGCCAACGTAAGCTACTCAAATAGATGTTACGCATCACTTAAGCACACATGACTAACTACCTACTGAATGTGACTCACTGGTCTAAATCAAAGGGTTAGTCACCATACAAAACTTGCATAAGGGTTTGATATGAGTTAAGGTTAGGGATTCTCAATGAAGAGAAGAGAGGAAACTCAGTAACTTTATTAATCAGTAAGGAATATCTTATTACAACAATGCTCATAATGGGATATTCATACCTGGTGTCCTAGGGTTATAGTGTAACTTGAATGTTTACTAAAATAGGTAAAAACTAAATAAGCAACGTATAAAAAGAGAAAAGACATTTATGTAATTCTTCTAGAAAGAGAATATCCATTGCCAAGTAATACCGTTATGGGTCATGCGATACATGTATTTAAGAGAGAGGTTGGAAGATTCAGCACAAAACCAACTTTAAGGTATTGAGATAAGGTTAGTAGTCTTCGGTTCATGGGACAACTCAAGGGTACCATCACGATAGTTTTGCATTTGGAAGGTAGAGTAGTCTTATAAATAGGTTAGTAGAATAGGTTAGATGTCCTTGAACTACTTAGCCTGACCTTGCTCTACCGTAAAGAAGAGACTGAACTCATGATAGCTTGGATGTAGGGCCAGATCAACTCGGCATAGCAAGTCGGCCTCTTTTAGAGTTAGGCAATGGTTAAGAATCCAATAGACCATTTTATCTAAGCCCTTAGCTCAAAAGCAAGTGAGGGGACTTAGAGGTTGATTGTAAACCCCTAAAAAATTTAATATAAGTTAGGCTAATTCCTAAAAAATTTTTAGAGATATACAAGAGATAGGGTAAAATTGCTAGGAGAAATTTGAGAGATATGATTAAGATTTGCTAGTACATTTATAAATAGTGATAAGAACCACCTTTATCGATTAGTTAATAGTAGAAATATTTGGTCAACCAAAGTCAACACAAGAATATCAACTAATTTAAAAGACTTAGGAAAACTAATAAGACAAGTAAATTGATCCTTATAACAAACAAATAAAAGAAAAATAAACAAGACCCTAACTACATACTATGGCACCACATATATGTGCATCATCACATGTTTAAAAGACTAAGAAGACTTGGTCTTTCAAGTTAAGAATTGAAGAAGGGAAGTTGAATAAGCAATTGACTAATGATGTAACCAATGAGGCATTACTCCCATTACATCAAGAAAGAAGAAACATATGAATAAATTGATTTCAACCCCATAAGTAGGCACTACTTGAATAGAAAAACACTGGATTATAATATCTTATAAACATTCCTATGACTTTTAAACAAAACAAACTAGAAAAGAATAAGGTAATCAAGATTATTTATTAAGATTCAATCATCAAAAGTAAATCATAATTATGACTAACCTAACCAAACTCTTAAAGACAATAACATGGAAGATTTTAATACATCAACACATCAGAAAATAATGCCCTAAGATTGTTATAAGGATGGCGCCACTTCTAGAAGATTAAGAGACTTTCAAGTCAACATACAATGTAACAAGAAAAAGAATCCTAATTCTACAAGAAAGATATGATGTCATAGATGATGTTTCCTTAAGCCATGAAATAAAACATGGGGAAAATGTAGAGCATTCACACTACAAATGGTGGCGATATGCATGTACATGCATCCAATTTTTCAACATTCTATTCAAATTCATCATGTGTTCAAGAGATGATAAGAAGCAAACTAAAGTGTGTTTAATTCTTACAAGAAATTACAAGCTTATGAGATAAGCTAAATCAACTTTTTCTTTAAATAAGACTCACCAAACCTTTGGGACCACATCTTTGTTTCCATTTCACCCAATAAACATCCTTTTCTTTCCTTTTCTTATTGCAACTAAAGCCCCACCACAAGACTTACTAACTACTTCTTTCATTTTCTATGTTTCAAGACATTAAGAGTAAGCTTTATCATTCTTATCAACTATTTTGATTCTACTTCATGAGAAAAGACCCTTTCTAACTTCTTTTCTTCAATCACTAAGAAAATCCTTTAAAGAAATAAGGAAGTTTTCTTCTTTTAAAACAAAAAGGAACTTGAAGTAAATTGGAAAAACTCTTATGTTTTACCAAAAGATAAGATTCTTTATCGAATTCATGCTTAAGCCTTGTTTTGATTCAAATCCTAAACTTTCCAAGCCAAAGAGTCCTTTTTAGAAACATTTTCTTCTCATGAGTCTTTAAAATTAAGTGATACTTTTATTTTATGACTAGTCTCTAACTTGATTTTAAAGTTTTTCAAGGAAAGGAAGTCTTTCTAAACAGTTTACTCATTTTAAAGAAGCTTCCTAAACGTTCTATTCATTTTAAAAGAACCTTAAGAAAGAAACCAAAAGAGTTTCCATAAAACAAAAGATTAAAATGATGAATACTAAGACAAGTGGACAAAATCATGCCTTAAAAACAACTTACATATCTTGTTCGATTAAATTTCCTTTGACTTGGACATTATGGATATATTCCCATTCTTATATGACATATGGACATATTATCTCAATATCGTAATGATTTAGACCCTATACGAGGATTGAAAAACTATGGAACAAGAACTACGGATATTCATGGACATATGAATTATTTGAACTGTGAACAAGAACCATTCAAACATGATGTAGAAAAAGAACCATTAAACATGAGAAATAAAAGGCTTATAAAAAAAATCTTGGAACAAAACTTAGGCAAAAAATTTTAGTAATCAAGTATGTTTCTCAACTACTTTGATTCTTTTAGGTACTTTCAATTTGGATCTCCCAAAGGATTATTACAATGAATAGAAGATGGCCAAGTAAGTATCTACAATGATTATTACTTGTATGTGCTTGTAATATAGTTATACCTTTAATTTCTATATAATTAGCTGATTTTGCTTGGGGTATTTAGGAAGTGTATGTGTTTGATTTGTTTGTTAAGACATTTAAGAATTGTTCTCAAGAATATAGTTAATGATTGTGATGTGATGTCATTTTTGTGTGATCATTAAAATAAATAAAAGTTAAGCATATCGAAATTGACATACTAAACAGTCATGCATAGCATGTTACATAATCTCAATGATTGCCACCACTATCACACATAGAATGGAAAGGCTAAAACCTTCCTCGTTTATTACAAATTAAGTGACTTTGAAGATGGTCATACATTAGAAAAGACCATATCTATTCTTATGTTTTGGGCATGCATATATTTGGGGGCTGATCAAGGATTTGATCACTCCTTGATCATTTAGGTGGTTAAGAAAGGCATTATTTCTTAATTTCATTGGGACCTTCTTAGGACAAATCAAGAGATCCTTCTTTTGTGACTCATTTACACAGCCTTTGTAAACATTTCTTTTGGTTTCTTTAGCTAATTGAAAGATCCATCTTCTTGGAGATAATGTTGATTCTAAGTTAAACATTTGTTAGTTCTCCTTGATAACCAAGAGATTAGTTCTCTCATGAAGTCAAAGAGAATGTTACCCATTTAGTTCTCATGTGACTGATTGAGGGACTTCATCACTAGATCACTATGATAGCATGGGTATTGGTTTAATTGAGAATTAAGATTCTACGGCTATTTTATAGAGGCTAAAGATGTTATGCCAAGTGAGCTTTAGGCTAAATTAGACACCTGGACACTAGTAGAATTATAAATCCTCAACCCAAGGTCAAGGGGGAGTTATACCCTAGACTGCACATCATATATTGGATGGTCGTATATATTATTTGATATGTTTGATTAATTAATTAACTTATTTAAAAGGTGGTATGAGTAGGTTACTCACTAACCTGATTGTAGCTTATACCCCAATAGCTTTGATTTCACATAGGAACCATACTAGATCTATCTTAGAAGATCCAGAACTTTAGTGAGAATTAAGGGCATAAGAGCAAGATTAAGGGAAAGCAAGTAAGGGAATTAAATTATGTAATCAGAAAAAGAAATATGTTAAGCTAGTTGTGATATGTTTATTGGAAGGACTTATCTTTATTAAGTTTTTAATTTCATGTTTAATTAATAATATTTAAACTTTGTTTTATGTCATCAAGTTTGTGATACTATTTAAATAATTCTAATATTAACACTTTATGTGCTTATTGGAAATAAATAGCAAGTAATTCAAGAATATAGGTAGTTACTTCTAATCAATACATAGTGGTATATCACTACTAAACCATCTTCAAGGTTATGACACCGATTCCTATCGCCATATTTGGTCTTGTCAATCATCTTTCACCTATCTTATCCCAATGAATAGGTGATCTACACTTTCATCCATTTAAGGCTTCATGTGGGGCCATTTGAATAGTTGCCTGATAAATGTTGTTATAAGCAAATTCCAATAATGGTAGGTGTTAATCTCACTAGCCACCAAAATCAAGTGTACATGCACTTAACAAGTCCTCCAGGATCTTTATAGTTTGCTTCGATTATTCATCAGTCTAAGGATGAAAAAAAAATCTAAAATGTAGCTTCATAGCCATTGCTTTATGTAAACTCGTCCAAAACTTATTGAAAAAATTGGTAGCTCTAGTAGAAGTAATGGATACCGATACACCATAGATTCTCTATTAGGCACTTGTTTATAGGAATGAATCCATCATACTTAGTCAATTAGTTTACAATCAACCACACAGCATTGTGTTTTTTTAGAGTCCTCAATAAAGCAGTGATGAAATCTATGGTCACATGCTTCCATTTTCATTCTGGTGTTGGCGATGCTTATAACTCTCCAGCTTATCATTAGTACTCGATTCTAATCTTCCAGTAATTCTGGCACCTATATACATACTTTGCTATCTCTTTCTTCATATTGTTCCATTAGTAATAGCTTTTAAATCCCTATATATCTTTATACCCTTAGGGTAAACTATGTATGCCGAGTCATGTACCTAGTTTAGTAATTCATCCTTTATCCCTGAATGTGATGGAACACATAACCTACCCTTAAATCTCAAAACTCCTTCAAAGTCAATTGTAAACTTAGGCCCTTTCCCTACTTCTACTTTGCTTATGATCTCTTGTATATACTAATCCTCTACTTAGGTGGCTTTGATTCTATCCAGAAGACTTGCCAATCTAACGCTTCATTGGTCAACACCTTTAACTTGAGTTTGTGCATCTCTTCAAGTAAAGGTCGCTATAAAGTGAGCAAATTAGCTAGATTCCCTTGCATCTTTTTGCTTAAGGCATTAACTACTACATTCACCTTCCCTTAGTGGTACTGAATGTCTAGATCATAATCCCTTATTAACTCTAGTCAATGCCTTTGCTTTTTATTTAGATCCCTTCGAGTAAAGAAGTACTTCAGGATTTTATAATTGGTAAGTACCTCATATTTCTTACCTACTAGATAATGTCTCTAAAGCTTTAATGCATGAACTACAATTGCAAATTTTAAGTCATGAGTAAGGTGGTTCTTTTCATATGGCTTTAGTTAGCCAGACGCATAAGCAATTACCTTCTTGTCCTGTGTAAGAACCAACCTTAAGCCTTAAACAGAAGCATTACTGTATATAACAAATTACTTTCCAATACAAGGTGAAGCCAATATTGGTATTGCCAGAAGTTGATCCTATAGTTACTAGAAGCTCTATTTACACTTGTTACTCCATTTAAACTTGACCCCTTTCTTGGTTAATCGAGTCAAATGGGTTACTATTTAAGAGAAGTCTTCTATAAACTTTTAGTAATAACCTACTAATCCTAAAAAGCTTCTACCTTCTAACTTCTAACATTGTTGTATATCATAGCAAATCTACTACTACCTTTATCTTCTTAGGGTCTACAACTAAACCATCCTAATGCATCTCTAGGGTTAGACACATGGAGAAATACTACAATGAAGTGAACGGAAAAAAAAAATAAAAGAAAAGCTAGCATAGTTTGGGTAGCTATCAACTAGATATAACATATCAATTGATCCTACATGGCCTACAATCCACCGAATATGACTTATTGGTTTGAACTGAAGGGTTACTTGCCACTATTCCTTACTAAAGGGAATAGATAAGAGTTGAAAGATAGCAAGAACACTGAGGTTACTGAAAGGGAAAACTTGAATAATTTCTTATATTGATGGTTGTCCCCTGCATATAATTAAGTAGAGGTTTATATACCTATTTACTAGGGTTACCTTACATGTATGAAAAGACAAAAAAGGGTATTCTTACAATTAGGTTACATAATATACACTAAAAAGGGTAAAAGAGACAAAGAATATTCCATATGAAAAAAGTAAGAATCCTTCTAGAATATTGTGCTAGAAGACATATGTAGCTTGGCAGTTAAACTTTAAAAATATGATACAAGGTGGATAAAAATAGAAAAGGGTTTGTAGTCGAAGGCCAACCTGATCTAGTAAAGTAGTCAGCTTGAGTTGGGGTTAGATGCTTGTGGTTGGCTCGGGAATTCAACTTGAATGGTCTTGAAGCTATCTTCTCGACTATCATAATATATTACAACTACTTGGCAAGAGCAGTTCTAATATACGTGAGGGTCTGGTAGTCAAGTTGGTAAGGAATTTGGTTAGGATAGGAATCTTTGTCTCAGATATGGCTTTAAGCTAGTATTCTCTAAGTGAGTCCTTAGAGTCCTTTAGTTCGATTACTGGTGATCTGTCCAGGGGGTTGAAAAGATTTGTCCTCAAATTTAGAGTAGTCTTTACTCCTTCTTTTGGAGCGCTTACAGGGTCTTCTTCTATTGGTTAATGAGGAATCAAATTGAATACAATGAAAGTAGGGGAGACACCAAAATCATTAAGTAACTCGATTTGGTAAGCATTACAATTGACTTTCTTTAAGACCTTAAAGGGACCATTAACTTAGGGAAATCGCTTATTCTATAGCAAATGTGGGAATTGCTCTCGACTAAGATGAATCCATACCAAGTCTCCTAGTTGGAAAGAAATAATGTAGCAGCCTCGGCTACCAATATCTTATTGTCTGTAATTGAACTTAGCGATCTTCTTTATTACAAACTAGTGTAGCTTTTGCAATTCTTGGGCTCGATTAACTCTGGATTGACTCTCTTTAGCAGCTATAGGGGTATCGATTAGGTCTAGGGGAATAGTGGGATTAAGGCCATAGATGACCTTGAATGAAGTCTTCTTGGTAGTGATATAAACAGTTTGATTACATGTGAATTCCACAACTAATAGACATAAATTCTAGTCCTTCAAGTTCTTTCCCACGATAGCTTTAAGCAAGTTGCCTAGCGTCCTATTCACCACTTTAGTTTGGCTATTAGTTTGAGGGTGGTTACTAGAGCTAAATACAAGTTTAGTTCCAAGTTTTCTCTAAAGCTTCTTCTAAAAATAGCTCAAGAATTTTGTGTCTCAATTTAAAACAATAGTCTTTGGCACTTTATATAGTTGGATAACTTTCTACAAAAACAAATTAGCAATATATAGCACATCATTAGTTTGATGGTACAGAATAAAGTGTGCCATTTTGCTAAAACGGTCCACTAAAACGAAGATAAAGTCTTTCCCTCTAAATGTCTAGGGTAACCTTAGGACACACTCTATGTTGAGGTCGATCCAAAGCGAGGTTAACTTTAACAAAGGCATGTATTCTCCATGTAGCTCCCTCTTCCCTTTAGCTCGCTTGCACACTTCACAACTACCAACTATCTTATGGACATCCTTGGTCAAACTAGGTCATTAAAAGTTTTCTTTCAACAAACTAGCTATCTTGGTCTCCCCAAAGTGACCAGATAACCTACTACTATAAGCTTCCTTAACCAATAGTTTACGTGTGGAATAGTTTGGTATACATAGCCTTTGGTCCTTTAATAGATAGCTTTCCTTAAGATAATATCTCTTAACAACAATTCCATCTTTGCACTACTCTAAGATAGGGCCAAAATGAGGATCATGAGCATGTTGCTTAATAATGAGTGAGAATCTCAATAATTTTGTCTATAAAGTAGTTAGTAAGGTTTGACATCACATATTACTTCATCCCTGTATACACTCCTAACACCGAATGGTATGGTTACCTATTCAATCACGTATAAAGTATCCTTATCATGAAGCCAATGTAACTTGCAAGGTCGGGGATGCTTTGATGTCAATAAACCCAACCTCTGCACAAAGGACTATGCAACTACATTAGTACAACTTCCTTTGTCTATAATGATTGTATATAATTGTCCTTTGATGGTGCACTTGGTATGGAATAAAATTTCCCTCTAGTCTTCCTTAGAGCTCAACAAGGAACTTGGTACTCATCTTAAGACAAGTTCATTACTTCTCCCTAGTTGGTATAGATACAGGTCTCCTATTCCTTCTCGGCTTCAGCCCTTTTAACATCCTTCTCCTCCTTAAGCTTGCTCTCATCAATATTATCCATGACATCTTCTTGAAGCACCATGACACGTCGATTCGGATACTCAGCAACTATATGTCTAAAGCCTAAACATTTAAATCACTTTACCTCGCTAGTCTTCTATCTAGAGGTCTGTCCTTTCTCATATGTTCTCGAGATTACCTTAGCTTAGGTTCGACCTAGCAGACCTACTTGGCCCTACTGGTCTACTCAGCTATTGTCGAGTCGATCATTCTTGTCATTAACTTGGTTTGAATAAGTCAATGCAAAACAAAGGTTTGGGAGAATGTTGCCCCAAGTTAGCTTAAAGCACTTCTCCTCTACCTTTCAACCCTCTATACTATCTTAATCACCTCTTCCAAGGTATAAAACCTTTGCACCTCCACAATGTTGAGAATTTCATGTCTGAGTCCAAAAATGAACCTTGATACTATGCAAGCCTTAAGTTCATCTACGTAAACCTCGATCATAAGCATCTAGAACTCCCTCACATAATCATCAATTTTTAGGCTTCCTTAACAAAGTTCTTACAACTTTGCAAATGTATCTTGTAAGTAGGTTTCTATCACGAATCTACTCCTTAATAACCTTTTCATCTCATCCCAGGTCCTTACTCCCCATCTTCCATCCCGTGCTTTAGTTGCATTTAAATTTTTCCACTACCTAGTGGCATACTTAGAGAACTCAAGTGTAATAAGGCGGATCTTTACAACTTTTGTATATCCATAACAATTAAGCACTTTTTCCACCTTCTCTTTCCACTCCAAACATTCATCTGCATCTCTACTTCTACTAAAAGGTAAGATTTGGACCTTCACGGTATCTAGTCTTCAAGGAGCTCAACGTCTTCATTCTTGTGCTCGGTAATAATCAGCATCTTCTTCCTCTCCATACTCCTCTACATCAATCTCCTCATCATTTTCCTCAATCTCTTCTAACTCCAGTCTTCATCTAGCAGCTCAATATGCAACTCCTCTAACTTATTGCAGTTGAACTGAGCGATTGGCTTAGCCACCTTGGCCATAGCCTCTCTCTTGAACATTTTTGTAGGTGAATTTTGCGGTAGCATACCCTAAGGTTGTTGTCTATTAACTTGAATTACTATAACTAGACTCTTAACAAGGTTAGTAAGTTTTGTTAAGTTTGTCATCAACTAATCTTAAGGTATTACTATCATTATGACCACAGTCAAGTTGAGCACCATTGCTCTAGTCACCGATAACGCCCTGAACACTCAAATCTGACATGATACAATACCTTGTAAATAGATTAACAACATAATACATAAGGAAACAATGCTATCATATTTCCCAAAACCTCGACTAACACATTAGCAACCTTAATGCCTAATAATCACTTGAATAGGATAGAAAATGACTTGCTCTGTTTTTAGAGTGAAAAATAGTATAAGAGTAAAGTGCTAATGAAACCATAATTATCAATAAACAAATCTTCACTATACAGTTCATACACCAAACTTACTCCATACGAACATTATAGTAGCTTCGGAAGGAACACGGTAGCCACTAATAGCAAGACGAACCAAAACTTCATTATAATTTCACACACTCCCTCTCGAAACCATACTCTAATACCAGCTAAGCTGATGCATCTTCAGGATTAGACACATGAAGAAACATTACAACAAAGTGAATGGAAAAGAAACAAAAGAAAAGCTAGTACAGTTCAGGTAGCTATCAACTGGATATGACACATTAATCGATCCCACTCAGCCTATAATCCACCAGATATGACTAACCAGTCTGAACTAAAGAGTTACTCGCTACTACTCCTTACTAAAGGGAATAGATAAGAGTTGAAAGATAGCAAGAACACTAAGGTTACTTAAAGGGAGAACTTGAATAATTTCTAATATTGATGATTATCCTCTACGTACAATTAAGTGGAGGTTTATATACCCGTCCACTAAGGTTACCTTACATGTATGAAAAAGCAAAAAAGGGTATTATTATAATTAGGTTATATAATATATACAAAAAAGGGTAAAAGAGACAAAGAATATTGTAGATTAGGTTAGGGGCCAACTAGTCCTGGTGCAGAGTAATCGGCTTAAGTTAGGGTCGGATGCTTGTGGTCAGTACGAGAATTTAGCTCGAATATTCTAGGGCTATCTTCTTAGCTATCTTGATAGAGCACAACTGCTTAGCAGGAGTAGGTCTAATACACATAAGGGTCTAGCAGTTAAGTCGGTAGGGAATTAAGTTGGGATAGGAATCTCCATCTCATATATGGCTTTGAGCTAGTATTTTCTAAGTGAGTCCTTGAAGTCCTCTAACTTGGCCGTAGGTTGTAAACCCTACTTTTAAGCAGGCCTATGATTCAACTAAGAGCCCTTCTTGAATGTTTCCAAGGATCAACAAAACTAAGAACTTAAGTTTACAATTAAAAAAGAACTTACTTTTACAATTCGAAAGCTTATTATCAATAGAACCCAAACATGAAGAATTGCAGACTCTAAAGTCACCTAAGACCCTAAACCTTAAAACAATTAAGGGCTTCTAACCATAAGTGATTAATTGATAATTTAATTTGAATAATTTCATTCAACTTTAGAAAATTTCATAATTTTATAAGAATTGAACCATAATTTACAAAACAATTCAAGAAGTAAATCTTAAAACAATTTCCTATAAGACAATTCCCTTATCTTCATGTCTAAGCTTTACATGTAAATAAGAAGACCAACTAATCACCCTAAATGACTTATCAATTGAGAGTTTGGGTCATTTATCAATTGATAACCTATTAAAAACTAGTGATAAGATACTTTCCTTATCACTCATTAACTTATACTACATATGGACAAATTATTACAAGATTTCACATGCTTAACTTTAATAAACGAGACAAGACAACTCTATGCCATAAAGAGGCCTTAATGGCCAGTTCTTGTAAGCAAGAAAAGGGGAGCCATGCTCTTGTCTTTCATCCATTAGTCACTTCATCTTACACTTTACTATTCACCCCTTAATGCTTACATCATCAAGAGTTGCAATTATTGACTTTTGTGCATACTACAAGATAACACAAACAAACTTCTTAAACACACTTCCACCCTTATTTCCAACCAGCTACTCTTTCTCCCATTGCTCTCATTTTCAACTTCATTTTCACTTCCTTTTCTTTTACTTTGAAAACAACTCAAAAGAAGAAACACAAAATCCCATAAAATCTTACACTTGTTGCCACTTTCCAAGCTTCCACACTAATGACATTTCAACTTCAGTTTGTATCTTACATTTGCCAACTTTCAAAGCTTCTTAGAACACTCCTTAAACCCCACTTCAAAGGATCACAACTCAAGTTTCCAAAAAGGGTACAAGAAGGAGGGAGTAAGATAAAAAGCTTAAGTGGAAACTTAATGCACAACCACCATAGTTTTGCTTTGTGAACTAGTAAGTGTTCTTTGTGTTTGTAGTTTAGTATTTATGTTAGGAGACCATGATTTCTTAAAGATATGAGTATGATCATAAGTTGATGAAACACCTAAGACTACCCTAAGAAGCAAACTCATGAAACCTTTACATGAAAGTTGAAATATGAGCATGTAAAGTTGAAATATGAGCATGTAAAGTTGGTGTTATGTAGAGATACTTGTTTAACACTTTGAATGGAAGTTTTTAAGTTGAGAAAATCATGAAATGAGAACTTGAATGAAGAGAAAGCATGCTAGATGTAAGGGTTTGTAAGGCATTTGGATGTTATTTTTACTTCTATTATGTTAAACATGCTTAAATCTAGACTTCGGTAAAGGAAAATCTATTACATGAAGTTTTCATAAGGAAACTAACTTTGTAAGACATGAACTATGGTGTAGAAGTTGTAATAAGTATGTGATCTACTATTTTCATGTAAAGTATAAGCTAAGTAATCATCTCATGAAAGAGAAATCAAATTAAGATTTGAATATAAGTAGATTAGATTCATGATCTAACCCCTAAACATAAGGAAATGATGAAATAAGTTGAAAAACAAAGTTAGAAGCGTACACACCAAATCGACCAGATTTGAAACTTTGCTAAAAGATACCTAAAAATGTGATAAAAGTAAGTAAATAAAGTAAAAAGACTAACCAAGGCAATTACAATAAGTGTATTAAGCCTAAAACTCAAAACCGAGCTTAAAACTTCTACAAAACGAGCCTTAGACACCAAGTTGAACTCACCTTAAGTTTCTAACTAGCAACTTAGCACAACAATAAAAGTTGTTTTAAGACTCTCAAGACTTCTACAAGACACCCCCTAAGCTCAAGAAAGTGACTATCATTGATTTGGATCCAAAACAAGCCCATTTGACAACTTAAGCCCATTTGACAACTTAAGCTCATTTGACAACTCAAGAGCCTAAGAAGTGGTTGTTAGCCTTAGGAGTATAAATCAAAGTTGTGAATCTGATCTTAAGGAGTATTTTAACCCTAGAATGAGATCTTAAGCCCAAGCCCAAAGGATTTCCCAAGAAACTAAAAAGCCCATTAACCAAACAAAGCCCAAAAGCATTCTAAATCATGAGGACTGCTACTGTTCTAACCTATAGGTAGATTTACATGCCTCATCTTAAAAATATAACCTCACCATGTTAAAGTTCACTCAGAAATGATATTTAAAACAAGAAAGTTATACACAACTGAACTTTAAGTAAAAAATCAGGAAAAATACGAAAACTGATCAAGAGTATAATTTAAGGGGTTTTAGCTTAGTTTTCTAAGTTTATTTCAAATCCTTATATTATTATGATTACGATGTCTAGGGGACCTGGCGTTTAGAGACGACCTACCCTTGGACTACTTCGATTGACCTGCATGGCTGAGTGAGTGAATTCCTGATGACTTTTTACTTGATTTTGCTTATAGAATAGATGTACATAAACTTGCATATATAAATTGGATGTTTATCGGATATGGGAAATGCATGTGTACGAATTTTTGGTTGAATACTATGGCTTGTTAATCATATAATAATGGAAATTGTTTGTGATAACTCATATGTACAATTATATGGAATGAGATTATCTGATCACCATAAAAAACTAGATTAATCACTTATATGATTAAGAAATTTAATGAATCATGCATTCCCTATAATTATATTCAGATGACACCAATTGCCACTTCATATAGAAGATGGGAAGGGACTCACAAAAGGAAGGCCTCTTACAGGATTGGGCATTAGCTATGTCATTATTTATATTGAGTTTTTTTCTTAAGTTGACGGGCTTACTAGGCGCTAGAAGACGCCAACAGTTGGAGAGAGGCCATGTCTTGTCGCTTTTACTTAGGGCATGTGTTTGTGGATTGCGGGAGCCACCATACCTCTAGACTTGGGATTTTGAAACAATCATTGTTTCAAAATCCCAAGTCTAGAGGTATGGTGGCTCCCGCAATCCACAAACACATGCCCTAAGTAAAAGCGACATATATATATATGGTTTTGTTTTGACTTAAGCGCAATAGTACAAATGAAATAAAACCTAAGGTCTAAAACCCGTATTTTGGTTTAGATTGATTAATTATCTCTAACCCCGACTACAGGGGGTATAATTCTGAATTGTATGTAGTTCCTAGGCCACTGTATGTGTTGTTTGGCATACTGATTTTTCATACATTCATATATTTGTGCATCTAATAAATTTCTGCTATGCGGTATTGACGATAGTATTTATCTCACTAAGCTTAAGCTTACACCCCGATAGATTTCTTTTGTTGTAAGGAAACCTCTTCGCTCATCCGAGTCGNGCCTCACAGTTCCTACCATAGAGATAATCTACACAAGGCGTCGACGACCACTCGCTTTGAAGAAAACAGTTCGATTAATGATTATATTACAAATATGATAAGTAACTCAAATTACTATTAAACGTAGATAATCATATAAATAAGTCCACAGAGCTTCCCAGGAAATTTACATAACAACTACAGTTTACTAATTTACAGAATAACTAACAGTCTTCATCCTTTAACTACAAGGTCTGTCTAGTTACACATTAAGCTAAATAACTTGATCCTCATTCCCCTGGCTTCAAAAACACTAACCTCTGGATAATTGTAGGGCAGCATGGTACTTGAAGAGATTACAAATCAGAACCTGCAAAAGGATCTATAAGGGTATGAGCAACTACAGCTCAGTAAGTTGAATTGGAGACTCATGAATGCATACAAGCACAAACAGGATTATCAAACAATTATTTTCATGCAATGCAACAATCAAGTGTCATCGCACAACGTAGTCCGGTCCGTTGTGAAATCAGAGAAATTTCACCCGCTCAGATCCGGGTTGAGGAGTTCCATGTTATGCAGCAGCTCACAACCAAACCCAGGCTTGTGCAATGGAGACCTCGCTCCTCCCGCGACTACCTTCGAACCATTGACTTCACCCCCGTCGCGACCTCCTCTCCTGTCACTTAGTTCGACTGAGGATGAAGAAGGGACCATTTTGCAATCCTGCGCTATCCTTTTCGAAGGGGTCGGTATTTGGTTGGAGAGTCCTATGATCCCCTAATGGGTTGCAATGCATGACGTTTTTGGTTATTACGGTCAACTAAGATTAAATTCCGGTTAAGGTTTTCAAACAAGTTCATACCCATTAAACCAGTCACAAAATCACTCACAGCACAAATTCCAGCACGAAATCAGATACATCAAACACATGCGCAAACTACTTACAATCACAAGCATATACAAGCCTAAGTCTCCGAGCACTACCAAACTAATACTCTATTACAATAAGCAATAACCCAACTTACTTGAATTTGCTCGGTCGCTCGATCCTCAAATTGCGAGCTGATTTGTTTCTGGGTGTCCTATAATGCAAAGAGGTCCTTTTAGTACTTATTTTTATGGATTCTTATTCTAATTTATAATGTAACTCATTTTCCTCATATATACCTACTATGTATTAATAATTCGTTGTATTTTATTTCGGGGTTCGGTTCCTAAACTAGATTCTAGTTTTAATTCCTAGGTCGTAATTAGGCTCGAATCCCAATGTGACATTAATCACCTTATGCTTGGGTATTCAAATATCCTATTGGGTCGTAATTTTGGTATTCTAACTATTCGGTACACACTAACCCTAATTGGGATATCGAATTTATTCCCGAGGTGTAAAAATCTTACATTTTAAGATATTTACTTAAAATTAAATATTAATTCCGATTTATTATTTTTCTGATTTCAATTATAACATTATCTAAATAACTTTATTTTTTTAAATTTAGTAATTTATATTTTCACATATTCCTAATTTCTCATATTCTTTACCTAATTTCCCTAATTAACCATAATTAGTACTTAAAAGCTAGGATTAGGGTTCCACTGCAGAGATTAACTTCCTTAATCATCTAATCAAGATCCAAATCAGTAATTAACATTCTAATTACCTAATTAATCCCAAATCACCCAATTTTACCATCATTTTAGGGCTAAAAATTTACTTAAAATTTTTGAAAATTAATTTTTTAAAAAAAGCTTCATAGCACTGTTCTAAATCATATGAGAGTCCTACAGAAAAATTTTGAGCCCCAAACTACATCCCTAAGCCTATTTAATTTCCGGTTTAATCATGCTCGGTTTTGAACAATTTTTTAAGAACCCTATATTTCCAGACATAATTAAACTAAATCAATATTTTTCCCTAAATCTACATACAATAAAACCTCAGAATAACAAGTTTCATAATTTTCTGGGCAAAATAACTAATTTTACAAAATTATATAAAAATCGGGATGAGTAAATGACTAACCGGTTCAAGGATTTCTGGCCGTTCAAACCCGATCCAAGGCTATCGGCCGGTCTAGACGCTGGTCCTAGGGTAGGGTGGTGGTGGTGGTTCGGTCCCAGGTGGTGGTGGGTGGTGGTTCTAGTTCACCTTGCTAATCTGCACAGTTTTTTTTTTTTTTTTTTTTTTCTGGAATTTCTCTCGATTTTTCTTGTGTTTCGATTTTTCTCAGATTACAAACTGTCCAAATGTCTTCTGTGAATTTTTTCCTTATTTATAGACAAACATAGTAATTAATGTGCATTAATTTGATGTGATTTTGCCCATTTCCTTGATTTTAGGCTTTTAGTTTGGCAAATTTTTATTGGCCAATTTTTTTTCTTTTCAGTCACGACCTGATCTAGTTGCAGACCTCTCCTTCTGATTTTTTTCTGATTTTTTTATAATTATTTTGTATTTTTCTTTAATTATTTACTTAATTTTCGGCCTATTTTAGCAATTACGCGTATTTTTATCTACACGTAAATACATGTAGGGTACACGTGAACATTCCTAAATATTATTTTGGTCATTCTAAAATTTTTAGTATACATATAATCTATCTCTACTAATTTATTAGTTATTATATTACACTTTTTGCCTTTTCGGTAATTAGTAGTTATTATTCTTAAAATTTGAAAACTTTATAGTCTCCTATTTTACTACTCACTTTCTTAAATTTAAGTTTACAGGGTCATTTTTACTGGTATTTTGTTAAATAGTTTATAATTTGGGTTTGATCGGATCCTTTAGCCGATCGTCCTAAACCTTGGGTTTTAAGTTCAAACCTATGGTTACTTAGCTTGGCTTTAGGGTTTACACAAGCTATCACTTCATGTAGTCTAAAATAAGATGAGTATGTCAAAGTCGATGTTAATGCTCTGACTTAGGTAGCTAGTGGTAATGCTAAGGGTTTAGATTATGTCACAATTAGCCTATCACTATGGTTTTTAATCATAATCCCATGAGTAGGTCTCTTAACTCTCTCTTATCCAAACATAACATAACTTAATAGAGACATCTTTCTTAGGGTTATCCCAACCTTACTGTTATACTGATCCTATTTTCGCTTTAACAACTGTTCAAAACACTTATGGTACATTCACTTAGAAGGAGTTGGAATTTCATTCCCATCTTATTTCTTATTACGATGTTCACTTGGTTTTTTGTCATAGAATCATAATTTCGTAGGAATCTCTATTTCTTGAAATCAAGTAATAGGGATTTCTTAATTTAACCAAAGAATCATAATTCCTTACTGCTACCCTTACCACCTCCATCATTACCGCAGTTGTTGCTGCCGCTACCATCGACCACCATCGCTATCGCCGTTGCCGCCCCTGCCACCACTAACTACCGCCACTACCGCCATTACTACCATCATTGTTACTACCACCACTGTCACCATCGATCACCATTGCCATCGTCATCACTGCCGTCGCCACCACCACCATCCCCACTACTACCATCATCACCACTGCCATTGTTGCGGCTGCTGTTGCCATCACCACCGCCGCCGCCACCGCTGCTATCGCCGCCGTCGTTGCTACCACCACTACCAACCACCATAGTCACTACCATTACTACCATCAATATTATCGTTGCCACTACCATTGCCGCCACTAACTACCTATTACCTTAGGATTAGTTGAGAAAGAAAATGAACCAGGGATAATTTAGTCATTAAAGTTATATTACATGTTTATTCTTAAATTACTTATAAATCCAATTAAACAAAGTAATATATATTACACTTTCATTCTATTCCTTAAGAAATTCCAATTCCATTCCTTCTTATTCTATTCCGTGAAGCGAATGAGCCATTAGTCTTATCTACTGCTCTAGAATTAATAGTTGGCTGAAACCCAACCACTTGGTCTTGTACTTCGAGCTTAAGCTTATGGATAAAGCGACTGATCTATGACTACTCATTAAATCTAGTTGCCTTGAGTAAGAAACATGCCAAATGATTCAATTCAGCTTCATACTCAACCATTAACTACATCCCTTACCAAAGGGTCTAGTAAGCTAATTGCATTTACTCTCAGGTGCTGTTAGGAATGAAGTGGCCAAAGAATATCTACTTAAATCTGTCTTGATTCAATTGCCCCATGTTTAGTATTATATAGAGAGCATGATCCCACCATTTGGAGGCATCCCCCTTCAACATAATAACAACATAATTTATCTTTTTCTCATTTGCCACTTCAGCAATGGTGTATGCTTTTTCAGTCTCTCTAATCTAGTCCTTTGTGACATCATTTGGCTTAAGTTAAATTCCTTAGCCACCTTAAGGAAACGATCCATACCTAGCTGCATAGCAACTTGCCTTTCCTATTGCTATGCTCTAGCATTGGCTTCTAGCATTTGCATATCCCTCAATATTTGGTACTGCTACTAAGCCATCATTCCCATCATGGCATTCATAGTGTTAAGCATTTGAGCAGCAATTACATTATCCAATGCTAGACTCTAATTTAGATTCCATTGAGGTTGTACATGATCTAACACAAGTAGTCCTTGGTTTTGCTAAACACTTTTGCCTTGGTGTTGGGGCCTTTAGATTTTACTGTAATTAAGTGGGGTAAAGGGATAAGGTTAGCGTTTTCAGCCCTCTCTTTCTAAGGCTAAAAAGAAGCATTGGAAGCTATGCCACCATGTCTAAGCATACTACAAAAGAAAGGGGCAAAACATAAGAATAAGAGATGGACTTAAAAACAGAAAGGCAAGGAGAAACAAAAAAATAGTAAGAAGTGAATAAGTATAGAGAAGAGTAAAGATGAACTATAAAACATTAGCATTTCTACTTTCAAATTCAACTTCGCCCTTATCTACCCACATCTCCCACTTCTCGCCATACTATAGATCATCAATATATTGCTCTAGGATTCTTGAACCTATGCACTAATACTACTAAAAGCTGTAATGTCTCGGAACTTAGAAAGCCACAGCATTATCATGTGTCAACCCTTAAAGTCAACACACTAAGGTATCTAAGATCTTACCACATGTCTATAATCCTCAAATAGTTATACAAGTTCCAAACTCACAATAAATTAACTCCACAAATATTAAATGAGGAGTGATACGATCAATCACTTATCTTTAATTACAAAACAATTGTAAATATACTATTTGAAAACATGAATTAACTATTCCCGTTCAATCATAGAAATAAAACTAACCACTCTTATTCAACAAGTCTTACTACTCCAATTGACACATAAATAAATAAAGGAAGTTCTAGGCAACTCCACCCATAAGTCTATATTAACAACATCATAAATGAAAATCTTTAAAGAAGTCTCAACATCCAATCATTAGATCTAACACCAAAAAGCAACTTGACTAGTCATCAAAATAACGGTAACCTTCATCTTCATCATAATAATATCGATCATATCTACTGTAGTCACGAAACTCAGAATTCTCTATGTAACCTGAATCTGTAACTAAAAAACAAGAATTCCCCGAAGGGTAAGTTATGCCCAATATGAAACACAAAACACACATATATATGATACACATTGTCACATATTACATGGATACATATTAATAACTAATGCAACAAGTACTATTTATTATCTTTAATTATTAATCGACAACTTGTACGGTTTTAATGTCTCAAGATTTGAGGTAACTCATGATCCCTAAGTAAGTAATATATAGACACTATATAAGTATTAGTATGGATACTATCTATCACCTTAGTAACCTTGCTAGAGTTTAGCTAAGTTATTTTAATATAGAGCTTTCACTATGAGCAAGTCACGCATGATCATTAAGTGCCTTACCAACCTTAGACTCTACTAAAGAGAGGTTAAAGTCAAACACAAGCAATACAAAATTATTAAGTGCAAATTTGAATTTAGTTTGATCATACGTATACAACTACTCTAAATAAGTATAACAACTAATCATGTATCCCAAACTAGCCCCTAGTCTAGGTTAAGACCATCATAGTTTATTAGCATAAGTGTTGATATCAATGGAACGGATTGAGCTTTAATTCGTTTACTCAAGTTGTAACGTAGTTGGAGAAGAAAAAAAGCAGATTCCTACATCTATTTAGTATTTATGGGATAAGACCTTTTTTTTATATATATTTTAACTTTAAAGGGAAATCAAATGAATCCAAAAGATAAACGGTTAATTTTTAAGGGTATACAAAATTAAAAAGACTTAGTAATATAGACATAATACGCTGCGCAATGATGAAACGCTCAAATCCGTAGTCTCGTGTCATCGATATCCAAAGTGAGCAAATCGTAAGGTAAAGACGGAACCAGTGGCTCTGCATATTGGGTAAACCTACGGTACCCAGGTCCGACCCACTTGCCTTGGCTAATCACAAATGCATAATCAATGGGAATTGGGAAGAATTAGAAAGAGGAGGGGATGGCGTCGGTGACTCAACAGATTCCATTTCCTGGTTCTCTCTCTCTCTCTCTCTCTCTCTCACTCTCTCTCTCTCTAGGCATCATCAATCATCATCATGTTTATTATTCTTTCTCTCTCCTTGTATAAAAGTGCAAATCTACATTTATAATGTATCTCTTCACTTTCTTCTTTTTTCAACCATCATGTCCTCTAATTTTTTCATCTCTATAACAATAACACATGCATTTCGATATTACAAATAGAAACATTCTCGTGTGCTCTATTTCATGGTCAATGTTTCAGATCTAGTGTTTTTGTTTTATCATAACTAGGGTTTTCTTTATTTGTTTATATTATAATTTTTTTTTAATGTTTTAATATGGTGTGTAGTAAGAGATGTGTGAAGTCACTGGAGGCAGCGGTTCATCGATCTCTTCCTGGAATTTGTTATTATAACTTGTCATGAATCGATCGATAAACCTCTGCATCCAGCGCTCTCTCTCTCTCTCTCTCTCTCCCACCGCCGCCCCCCCACCACACCCCCCCCCCTCCCCCTCTAAGTGATGTAATTTTGATTTAGCTGAAAGAAGATTAGATTCATGAGTTGTAATAGAGAAAGATAAAATATTTTTCTTCTGGGTATCGTGTAATTTTCATTTTTGTTCTGTTTTAGTTTTCTTTAGCTGTGAGGACCCATAAAGCTTAAACTTTTTATATTTTGGGTGGGTTTCTTGTACTTGCTTTAGTTTAAGAAGCTTGTAGAAATAGATGTTAATTTCAGGATGGAAGTGGCTCTCGTTGTAGGTTCCATGTTGTCATTGTGCACCTGTGGGTAACTGCTGCTAGTATGCTGCTTTTTTTGCCTTTGAATGCTTGTTAAAATGTAATTGGTGGGTACACGAACAGCAATATGTAATGAAAAACGGAGAAGCTACATCTGTCAATTTGGCAATACCTGGTTATTGCCGTTGGTATATCTTCAATTAAGAACATTTGTTAATCTCTCTGCTTGGGGTTTTTACTGTATTTAATCCTAAGTTTGAAATACTTTTGGCTTTTGAGATCATGTTATCTCTGTCTGATTAGTTCTAACTTGATATTGCTTGCTTGTTAGTAATATGGTGATCACTACTGAGCTTACATCATCACTGTTATTTTCTCCTTCTGAAAGTGGTAAAACCTTCCGTACAATGAAGCAAGAGTGATGGAACTATGTTCTTTTGGTATAGCTATATGCACTTGTGGAAGATGCTGCAAGGTTCATTTTGGGAAGATAGTTTACAAGATGAACTGAATTCTTTTCCTTACTGTGTCGATCGATGGTGGATGCTTCTTCTTGTTCTTTCCTTTTTCCCTTTGTCTTTTCTCTTTGGTGGATAACTGAAAATGGCCTTTAAGAAACGAGGAGTTTGTACATATGTGTGCAGGATATTGATTTCAGACGGGTTCTCATGATCTTACTAGTCACTGCATCAGCTACGTCTTTGAAGTTACTAATGCTTTACCTTTTTTGAGAGATAATTGATGGCAGATACCACTAATTTTAACTTTTAAACAGTGGCAGATACCATTGTGGATGGTATAATGTTCTAGCTTTTAAGCAATGGTAGTTAGTTATTGTGTATATCATTGATTTTTTTACTAGCATAATCAGTTCCTTTTATTACTTTGATACAAGGAGAATTTTCTGTAGCAAATAGCCAGTCTCATTTTTTTAAAGGATGTATATTCTTTATTAAAGGCTTCCTTTGTGTCAGTTCCTCCTTTTCCTTCTTTTAAGCTTAGACACAAATCTGTATTCTTTTTGGTTCCATGATGAAAGCATCGTTAAAATTGTGAATAGACAAATTTAAACTTACCAAATCATGCAAAGCAAATTTTTTTCTCCCTCTTTTGTGACTTAATCATGATTGCGACTTGTGTGAACCTTATTCTTAGTTTGAACTTTCCATAATTTTCTTCTCTGGTGTGTATCTGCTTCCGTATACGCTCTCTCGAGCCTCTTGGCAGAATAATTTTGTTCATTGATACCTTTCGTGTTATGATTTTCCCTGTTTCTATTTATATGATCTGAATCACTGGGGCCCTCTTAGCCAACCACCGTGTGTCATTGTCCTGAGATGGTGTTAAAAAAGTGGTTACATGATTCTTTTTTCCTTTTTAGCCGATGAAAGTTGTCTGAGAATGAAGTTCCTGGGGGTACAACTGTTTGTCCTCTCAGCTTGAATGTGAATGGAAAAGTGCAGATGGTAGAGAATTTACAATGTGGTGGGGTATTTTTAGAACCTGGTATCTGATTCTGGGCTTGAAATGAAGCGATGCAGAGAGGATCCTGTATATTTTGGACCACAGGAGCAAGCCACGATGTTGGAACTTTGAGTTCTAATAACCTAGGGAACCAAGGTGTCTGCGTGTAGAGGAAAAAACAGAAAGGAATTTAGGCAGACATTTTCAAGCTGAGGGTATTCCTTTTTTTCTTCTTTTCATATTATGGTTAAAAGACATGTTCCATGCTAATTTCTACCGAATTTCCTGTTAAGTTAATGAGATTCCCTTCAAGATTTGACATGGTTTCATGTTGAGAAAGTTCCCTCTCTCTCTCTCTAAATTTAATATTAACTATAAATGCTTCATGAACGATTCCTCCTGCATGACTCCATCAAACTATAACATGATGTCTCTTATGAATTTTGGTGGTTAGCCTATTACTTGTAGGAGTATAAATGCCGGCTAACAGGTGATGGTCATTTTTAGGAGATTCTTAAATTTACTCTCTACTCATTAACTACTTTACCGGTTTGCACAGTTGCTTGGAAGGGAAAATGAACAGTGAAAAGTAGCAGTGGTATCATTTTGGGCACTTTAGCATTGAATGTTTTACTACACCTTTTGGTTCAATTCCATCAACCGAGAAATATTGGGAAATTCTACCTCTTTCCCTTGCAAATGGAATATTCTATTGTTTGCAACTCTTACACTGTTTGGAATTAGAGGATGGAAAATGATTGAATTTAAAAAAGATGGAGAGTAAGAATTTTTAAGAATTGAAATTAAAGGGAGGTAAATTTTGTTTGTTCATTGAGTTTTGGAGGAAGTAGAAATGAAGGAATTGAAAGTGAGAAAAAGTGTGTACAGGGAGATGGATGGTTGAATAGTATTTTGCGTCTTTCCATCTGCTTTTGGATCCGACATCAGAGATAATATTGTTAAATAAACTTGAAAATAATAGGCCATCTCATTTTCTTTTATTATTCTTCTGGCTTAAGCATATTCCGAACCAAAAAAATAAGTGGGCTTTTGACTCTTTAGTTGCCTTCTAGGGGTGGCTTTGTTTTAGTAAGGTAAAACTCTGCTATATAAACATTTGTTTAAAATTTCTTATTGGTAAAAATAAGAAATTTATTTGAATGATTATAGCAATTAACACGATATATATTTATAATAGCTATTAACAAATGATAAACATTATTATCTAGAAATATGAAATGTGTAATATACTATAGTTACTTGAGTATTGGATGGTATTCTATAAAGTAATTTGTCATTTATGACTATTATAATATTTCAAATATAGGAGCAATACATAATGAGTGTGGTGGGGAGTTGTGTTGTTTTGCTATTTAAAATGTAGAAGTTGCAACCATTTCGGAAGTTTCACCACTTGTAAGGAAAACGTCTTTCCTAAGCAAAAGCTTATGAAATTATATACTGTTGGTGAAGGCTTATGTATGCACAAATATTGGTTTAAGGTGGATATTTTTCATTTTTTCTTAATGGAAATAATAAGAGTTATGCTTATAAAAATAGAGAGATTTTACGATCTTATCGTCTTCTATTTTGATAGAATAGATTTCGTTTTTCATCATACCATTCATTTTTAATTTTTAAAATATGAACCGTTAAATTCATAATTTATTTAATGGTTTAAATTTAAAGAAGTATGAATTAAGAATGAAATAAATAGTAGATTAATATCTTAAAAAAAAACAAAGATGGAACCATAAAAAAATCATTTGCATTGAGTTAAACCTCCAACACTAAGTTATGTTACCACACCTTTTGTAGTGTTTTATATAAAAGATTCTACTAGGAATTTTTTAGGTCTTGATATGCTTTCCTGTATTTATTTTCTTTATCATATTGGTTTCGTTTTTTCTCTATTTTCTTTCCATTAGTCATGCTTACTTTTTCTCTCTTTTTTGAATTTTAAGTTTGCCTATTGTTTTCTTTTTTTTATTTTCAATTAGTATCTTGTTCCTTTGCTCTTATTTATTTGTCGTGGCACCTTTGGTTCCCTATTTAATTGGTTGTGTATTGTTATGTAGTGTTTTATTTAACTATATTTCAAGAGGATTAAGGACATGAATCAAATCTTGCTAGATTGCATGAGATTAGACATTGATTGATATCTATTAGGGAATGTTTATGTAATTACGAGAATTTAAATAGGAATCTAGTCATCAACATCCTTAAAAAGGTGTGGTTAAATTGAGGGATTTTAAATATTTTGTATTGAGCAATAGGCATGTTTTATGTAAGGTGGAAATCAAAAGTTGTAATGAGAATTGTTCAAACAAAGTCTTCGTTTATAGTGGAAAATCAATTCTGTTGCAAGAAATGGGATCTAGACGAGAGATTAGGAGAATTATCTTTTACAAATATTAGGTTTCAAGCTAAGATTTATGGACTACCTTATGATGATCAATGTTAATGTAAGGAAAACATCTATTTGGGTATGGTTATAGAAGTCAAAGATTGCTCGTTTTAAATAGAGGGCATAATAAGAATTACATAACATTAGGGATGCATGATTGACCTAGTTTTACATGATCTCCTTTGCCATTTACTATAGATACAAACTGGCAACAAAGAGGACGAGCTATTCTCTTAATTGATTGAGCAACCCTAAGCAAGACTCGTAGGTAAGGAGCATTATCTACTTGCTTTAATGAGTTTTGTAAGCGGATAAGAGATTTAATCTCACTTAGGATGTAGAATTGTAGTACGTTGTCAAATTTGCATGGAGAAAAGAGATTTTATGGTAAAAGAACAATCAAATGTAAGGAAATTCCAATTCTTGATGAGTTTTGATTAGATTTAATGTTTCAAGGCTGATTGTTTGGCAATTATGAGCAGTAACACTTAGGATTATGCAAGATCTCACGAAGAATCCAAGTAAGTATAATAAAATTCATGTTTGATTAGTGAATAATTGATGTCAAGTGAAAAAGACAAAATTAGAATAGTATAAACTATGATATTGAATTGGAATCATTGAGTTGAGATGGAGTTTAGTGAATCAAAATCAAAATGAGGGGTGTTTTGGCGAAATACTAGGAATACAATTAGGCAATACAGCGTACTCTTGATTGTGATCCCCATGAGAATGTGAGACTTGATATGAGTGTAGTCTTGAGGAGTTAAGAAGTAGAGAGAATCATGATCTAAGATCATAGGCATGATCATGACAGTGATCATTAGAGGTGAAGTTTAGAGAGGAACATAGCTAAGGAACATGGCTATGCTCTCGAGCGTGAACTTTAGGAATGTCTTCATTCAAGCCTTTACTCTAAGTTTAGTTGTATCCAACCTAACAACCTAAGATTAACTAGTTTAAGCATCTAGGGGAGAATTCTCATAGGCTTTAGGTTAGTGTTTCCTTGTTATTACAAGCACTTTTACTTTTCATGGCATTGTTCAAACTGAATCAAGTTCTCTACTTACATGATACTTGTGTATTACTTGTGATTGATAAGCTAGATTTCATATTTGTATATTTACTCAAAATGACTAATTGAATATCTAGTTTAAGTTATCTTTGCTTGATGCTTGTGTGTTACTTGACTTAGGAGCATAAAGTGGCAGATTCATTGGGAGTAACCCTAATGATCCATTGTAACGTGTTGTCCTTTGTAGAGGCTCACGTAGAAATCATCTAGAGTAAATCCATGTTGAAATAAATGGGGCTTAAAGTGATATGCCTAACCACAAGTTGTAAAGGGGCCCAAAGAGACACGCTTAACTACTAGGAGATGAGTCGAACTATGTTGTAATAGAGGTTATGAGAACCTTTACTACATGATGTGTGATTAACTAATACAAAGATAAATAAATTGTTGTATGTGATTTATTTTCTTTCATTTATGCATGAGATTACGTTTGGTTAGTTGGTGCGCATGTCTATGTGTATTACGTACTAAGTTTTGACTCACTCCTGATATTTTTCAAATGCAGGAAATATTGATGCATATAATGACTAAATTTATGGAGATATTGGTTACTATCTTAGGGATGGGAAGAGCGTTAACTCTATATTTTGTCAAAAGAAGAAACTAAGAGATTGAAAGTTAAGATATTTTTAGTCTCATTTGGCTATCGATTATTGTTAAGAATTGACTGCTTTATTTGCAAGTTATTTTGACTTAGTTTGAAGAATTAAAATTGTGAGGACATTTGGTGGTTATTACGGAAACTTTTGGAGTTTTAGTTGTTTACTATACTTAACGTATCACTTAGGTTAGGGATGCGTGGTAGTTTATGGCATCTTGAGTTTTTGGGCATTATAGATGAAGTGGTATTGGAGCTTAGGTATATGATCTGTAGGATACTTCGAAAAATGATCTATAAGATTGCAAGATAGTAAGAGAGGGTACAAAGCGGGTTATGTTTGACCTTATGGACAAATTTATGATATGCATTTGTGGTTCCATGAAATCATATTATTTGATGCTATTATTTACTTTGGGAGACATTTATTTAATCCTTTTGGAGATAATTTATTTTGGAGTTTTATTTGACACTTTGGATAAAATAAACGTCTATAGAATGTAGTCTTACTTTGCAATTTTCGAAATAGTAGTAAAATACCTAAGAAATAGTATATAGAATTAAATACATGTACTTAAGGATATAATTGAATTATCTTAGTTATCATGCCTTCTACTTTTATAAGATATACTTATAGGATTTATAGTATATACTAAATAACTTGTGAGACTACAAAATTAGATTAGAGATGTCTAATTATAGCTTTAATTGGTTAATGATTTATAGAATTAGAAATAAATAAATGTCAAAATACTAAATACCAAATAAGAATGGCTCAAGGATTCAATAATTAACAGATACTATATAACAACCATATTTGCAACCTTAATAACGTTTTACTTGTTAGTAAAAGAATAAATAAAGAAATTAAAAACACTAATTTAGAAGGAAGAAATAAGTAATGGTTCCCCCAACTTAACAATGAAAAGATACTAAGAAATTAAACTAATATAATATTGAGCCTTATTTCGGTTTTCCTTAATTTATTTTATACTTAGTTCAACTCACTTAGTATAAAATACTTGATATGAAATTAAGGAGAAATGTTTTTCTTCAAAAAATGTTTTGAAACAAATATTAAAAAAATAATTCGAAGTCACCAACTAGTAAAAATGATAAAAAAAATTAAATTAAAATTTTCGAGTAGGAAAACTTTAATTTAAATACTAAGCCACGAATTTTCTAAAAAAATTTTTTTTTCATAAAATTTAATTAGAGAAATAAATTTGAAGGTTAACTTATCAAGACAAAAGTCAGTATGTAAAAATTTAACAAACTAACTAATAGACCTTTATTTTTAAAAATTTTTCTAAAAATATAAAAACATGCAAAAAATGTAAAAATGCATAAAAAATATATTTTTTATTACGAATTTTTCAAAAAAAAAAAATTTATTTTATGTATACCTCGAAAATACCTACGTACCCGCTTGTTAAAATTAAATCAACGTAATTATATTTTTTAGAAAAAAATTTAGTGGGTTAATTATTTTAAATTTGAAAATTGAGTTAGATTTATGTTCTTTAATTTTTTTTTAAAAGAAAAACCTAAAAAGATCTGACTTCATGAACCTATTTAAAAAATAAAAAACTTAACTAACTAGATCTTTTGAAAAGATTCTAGTTAAGATCTTTATTTTTTTTTAAAAAAAAATGGCCATGTGTTAAAAATTTATTTTTTCTAAAATCCCTAAATGCAAGATTTATATGAATATACTAAGATATGCAATTTAGATATACATCTTTACTAAAGATACGAATCTTAGAAAAAAAAAAATATGTATTTGTATCTAAAAAATGTAATTTTCATGTAAAAGATGCAATTTTTATGAAAGGGATGCAATTTATCTATAAAAAATGCAAATTATCTATGAGAGCATGATATATATGTAATTTATATTAGAATTATTCTGTTAAAAAAAAAAACTAAACTAATAACCTACACTAAGAAAAACAAAGTTAGTAAAATAAAGCTATTAACCAAAAAAAAAAAAAAACCAACTTACCCAATTACTTAAGTTGGTCGGATTTAAGGATATGGATCAGGTCATGATCTAATAAAGAAGAACAAGGCAATTTAATTGACTTCCTACAACACAATTGGGACACAGATTCTTGTAGGAAATCACACTTTAGTGTGATTGTATTAGGGAAAGTATGTTTGAGAACAATGCCTTGGAGAACGGTGGTGGTTTTGAATGTTTAGAGAATGAGGTAATGGTGGTGGTTATGGCTGATGTGATCAAGGGTGGTTCAACATGAATTAGATGCATGTTTTGATTTTTTTGACTATAAGGAAGGTAATGGTGAGGTTATTTTTGGTTGAAAGTGGTCAGTGAGTGGTGTTCTATGGGTGACCGAAGTGGTTGGGTGGTTGTGTTGCCAATGGGCTTTGGTTGATAGTGAAACTTGTGTTGGGCATTGTTAGGGTAATGCAGGGGTTCCTGTATAGTTAGGGGCATGCTGTGGTGTGTGTACTACTATTAAATGCTACACCGATTGAGTATGGAGTATTAGGATTAGGTCATAAACGGGCTGTTGATATGGTTTGATGTAGATGAACACATGATGTCTGGTATTGCACGAAATAAGGGGGTGGGTTGAACCTTAGGACAGTTTGAAGAATAAATAATAGTTGAAGGTTGAGTAGGGGTCTTCGAGTACCAATGGTGGATATGATGCACTAACACTTTACACGAGCTCTGGTCACACTTAATATTACGTACAAGTGTGGCCGAAGGTCATTTGTCACTAATCCATACTTAATGAGCTAGATAAGAGTAGTCGCGAGTAAATAAGAGACACTTAGCTCACATAAGAAGAAAAATGTCTGAATGTCGATTCTTTTGACTATCACAGCTATTACAATACACAAGTATTTATATGACTCGATTAAGGTAAGTTTTAATTTAGTGTAAATTACAAAAAGGATTCCTATTAGTAAAGGAAAAGGAAAAATTTATAAGGATAATGTTGTAATCAAGAAAAAAGAATATCTAAAGATAGAAAAGGACAGTATGGATGTCAGGAAAATTTGTGCGTACGTTAGTTGTCCATTATGTAGTCTTAATGACACTACAAATTGAGTAGAGCAGGTTTTGAATAAGTTAGGTCGAGCTTAATAGTTCGAAAGCTTAACAGCTCAGATGTTCAGGATCGAAAAAGGGTCATTTCAAAAGGTCACTTATTATCAAGTTGGCCTCAAGAGGTTGGCTCTGGATAGGTGTTAACTCGACTTCGGTATGCATCAGATTGGCAGTATACTGATTTGATACTTGGCCTTGGGTAAAGGTGTTGTGGAGAAATCAACTCGACACATGGTTTGATCACCTCGACAACTTCTTGGATGAGGTAGAGAATAAAGTAACTTGGCAGATCAGACTGGGGAATGCATTACTCTTCTAAGTTCAACTCTCCCCAAATAGCTTGGTAAGCCATATAACCAAGTCCTTGAGCTCAGGAGTATGTGATTGGTTTGTGATCATTATCATTCACTTTAGGCCGTTTGAGATTTGGGTTCAAATCTAGTTCGGCTCCATTTGCTCGCCTCTAGAAGTATGTGGGTAGAGGTCAGTAATGTTGAAGGACTCCGAAACACCATACTCTTTTGGTAGTTCAATCCTATAGACATTAAGATTGATCTTTTCAAGCACTTTAATTGGTCCATCAGCCCTAAGAGAAAACTTGCTCTTCCTTAAGTGTAGAAATTGTTCCTTACTAGGTGGATCTAGACCATATGACTTAGTTGAAATTCCCTATTCTTCCTTTCTTAGCCTTATCTCTCGAGCTTAGTAATAGCTCGGCTTAATTGTTCTACGACCTTCTGGTGTATGGCTTTGATAGCTTTGACTCTTTTTATAGTGGACTAGTCATCTTCTTGACTTAGAACAGGTGTTTGGTCCATTGGGAGCTCAGGGTTGAACCTATAAGTGACCTTAAATGGCAACATGCTTGTTATACTATGGGAGCTCCTATTGTAGGCAAACTCTTTGACAAGCAAGCACAGATCTCATTTGGCTATGTTTCGAAGTAAAGTCCTAACTGTTTATTGACAACCTCGGTTTATCCTTCCATTTGTGAATGATAAGACATGCTATATAACAGCTTGGTTCCCAATTGTCTTCATAAAGTTCTCCAGAAGTGGCTCATGAACTTTAGGTCTTGGTTTGAAACAATAATTCTGGGTACTCCATGAAGTTTGACTATTTCCTGCAAGAAAAGAAAAGAGATAGCTGAAGCATTATTAGTTTTAGAGTAGAGCATGAATGTGTCATCTTACTTAATCAATCGATGACCACCATGATGGAGTCCTTCTCTTAGGACATCCTTGGCAACCTTAATGTAAAGTCCATACTCAATTCGAACTATGGTTTAGTTGGGATGGGTAATGATAAATAATATCCTTGCTCAACTCGGTTCTTTGCTTTTTTGCAAGTAGTACACCTTTCCAACACATATCAGACATCCCTCTTCATTTTTGGCCAAAAGAATCTTGAGGATAGTATCTCATGAGTTCAATGTTGGCTAAAATGTCCAAACAATTCTCCTCTATGTGCCTTGCGCTCTAACAGCTCTCTCATAGAATAGGTCGGGATACATAGTCTCCTTTTCCTAACACGTATCTATCTTCCTTGTGATAGTCATTAAGTGTTCAGCTTTCCTCAAACCTGGCATAGATAGGACTAAAATGTAGATCCTTGGCATATAAATCTCTTATTATTGAAAAACCTATCAACTTAGTGATTCGCTTAAATTATATATATAAAAATAAATCGCGAATACTCCAACAAATATACTAGGTCGGAATCAAGTAATATAAAGAAAGTAAGGTTGTTGATCCCCTAAGAACTAAGAAATTACTAATCCTATACCAGTTCTTATCAATATTTAGACAATCAAAATTAAATTAATTAATCTAATAATTACTTTAAAACTATTGAAAAGAAAATAACTATGAAAAATTTAAAATTAAGCAATCAATTGAGAATTGCGGGAAAATAGAATCTACCCTAGATTACGTAAATCAAATTGTTATCATATTATATAGATTAATAGCTATATAGTCTTTCGAGTGAAATTATTATACCTTAAAACTTAACAATTTAAACCCCTAATTAATTAGTTAACTTTTGTATCTTTCAATTAACAGTGGACTCTAAATTATAATCATATATCTCTCGATACTATGATTGTCTAATGTCCTAAATCAATTATCCCTAATGTCTTAGTGAATAATCAATTGCCGAACATTGCATTAATCTTTAGATAATTTCTAATTAATTTAATTAACTCTACTTCCACATTGATTAATCAAATCAACTAAGAAGTTCTAACAAACCCTATATCAACTTCCGTATCATTAGGGTTTCTAACAATTATAATCAATTCAACAATTATAATCGAAATCATAGAAATTGCAATCATGAAACATCCATATATCTCTTAATCCTATAACATGAACACAATCATTATCTTAACTATCTAGGGTTTCATCAATTCTCATAAATAATTTTAGTTAGCCATGGATTTGAAAACAAAAACACAAATATTGATTGAAATTGCAAGAAAATTCATAATTGAAAGCATAAGTAATTCACAAAATTGTATAAGAATAATTGAAATAGATGTCACCAATTCTGTATTAGAAAGAAATAATCTTCAATTACAACTTCAATCTTGGTCTCTACAGCAAAAGCAAAATCTTCTCAATGATTAAAGCGCTTCTCTCGAAGAATTCCTCAAAAATTATCTAAAAACTATTCTACGACTCTCGACATTTAAGGAAAAAGTATGTCTGAAAGTCCCTCAAATGATGAAACATAAGTTATTTATATGAAAAATTAGGGTTAGTTCGTATGAAGTTTCTTTTTTTCATAAAGGCCAGCAATGTAAGTGCAAGGCCAGCGGCGTAGCCATTAAAGGCTTGCGGTGTAGACATTAAAGGCCATTGGAGCAAGTTTGTAACGGCCGGCTGCCTTTAATTCCAATTTGCAAGTATTGATTCGAACTTTGTTTATTTGCTTAAAATTCCTCTAAATTATCCGTAATTCTACTCTTGAATTCTCTAATTCTTGAAACGTCCAAATGAAAATAATTAAGTATCGATTTTTAATGATTTCTATAAAATTTATAATAATTCTATCTTAATTTGTACTTTTAAAACATGAAAAATATGCCTTTATCACCTAGCTTGCAACTCAGTTAAGAGGGAATATCATCTTAATAGGGTATTAGCTACTACATTGTTCTTTCTATTCTAGTACTTTATGACATATGAAAATCCCTATATAAACTCGACCCTTGGCTTACCTTCAAGATAACTTGGGTTAGCTCTTCAGATATCTCAAAGATTCATGACTAGTGTAGATCACAAACTCTTTAGGTAACAGATAGTATTGCCATACAGTCAGGGCTCAGATTAAGGAGCAAAACTCCTTATCTTAGACAGAGTAATTGAATGTAGCTCTCTACACTTCTCACTAAAGTAAGCAATAAGTTGGCCTTCCTGCATTAGCACAACACCTAGACTTAGTCTAATGCATCACACTCTACTTCGAATAGTTTGTTAAAACTTGGCAGGGCTAAGACAAGCATTGTAGTAAGCTTTTCCTTAACCTCTTCAAAAATCCTCTACTCCTTCTCTCTCTATTTGAACTTAACATTCCTTTTGGACAATTTAGTGAGTGGGGCCACGATTGTATTGAAATTCCTTATAAATCTGTGATAGAATGATGCTAGGCCATGGAAGCTCCTCAAGTCGACTAAAGTGGTTGGCATAGGCCATTCGGTGATTGCCCCCTATCTTTTCATCATCAACTTATATTCCAAGAACACCCATAACAAATCCTAAGAAGATTACTTCAGGTCAGCAAAGGTCACACTTCTTCAGATTGGCATAGAGCCTTCCAGCTCGAAGTTTTGTGAAGACTACTTAGAGATGCCCTTGGTAAGTCTCTAGATGAAGGCCATACACTAGGATTTCATCGAAGTAAACCACTGCAAATTTCCCTATTAGTTCTCCAAGTACATGATTCATTAGTTACGTAAATGTGCTTAGCACATTTGATAGTCTAAACGACATCACAAGCTATTCATACAATCCATGATAGGTCTTAAATGCAGTCTTCCACTCATTGCCTTCTCGCATTCGAATTTGATGGCATCCAAATTTGATGTCAATCTTAGAGAATAATTTGGCACCATTCAACTTGTCCAGCATATCATCAAGCCTTGGTATGGGATACTTGTACTTGATGGTAATGTGATTGATTGCTTAGCTATCCATACACATATTCCATTACCCATCTTTCTTTGGTACTAACAAGGTTGGCATGGCATAGGGGCTAAGGGATTCTTATACATATCCTTTCTTCATCAACTCATCTACTTGTCTCTATAGCTCAATAACCTGTTCAGGGTTCAGCCTATAAGTAGGCTTGTTCCACAGTTTGACTCCTGGCTGTAAGTCAATTGCATGTTCAATGCCTTAAATGGGAGTCAAACGTTCTAGTAGCTTACTTAGAAACAGGTCAGCAAATTCATCTAATAAGGTTTTCACCTCATAGGTAGTAATTCCTCCTCAGATCTTCTCATCTTAAGTAACCTTCTAACTAGCAAATAAGTTGACTCTTCAAGCTCAATCTCTCTCTTTAGCACAGCTCGAGTTATCATCAAATCCTTTTTCTTCAGGACTCGGCTCAATTGAGTTTGCATGCTTTTAACTTATTTAGCGGTCATAGGGCTTAACTTCACCTTCTTGCCCTTATGCTCCAAGGAAAATGTATTATTCCTTCCATCGTATATCACACTTTGGTCAAACATCTACGATCATCCAAGCAGAATATGGGATGTGCTCATGGGCAACACATCACAAAGCACCTCATCTTGATAGTTTCCAATACATATTTGCATAGTCACTTGCTTATTTACTTGCAAGGCTCCCTTGTCACTAAGCCAGTGTAGTTTATAAGGTTTATGATAAGGCTTAGTTAGTAACTTTAATTATGGTACCATGAAAGTAGATGTTGCATTGGTACAACTACCATTGTTAACAATCGTTGCACATAGTGACCTATTTACCTTGGATCCAACGTGGAACAAATTCTTTCGCTATCCATCCTCAGGCATAGAACTCATACTCATTGTTCTTCTCAGCATTAGGGTAGTAAGCATAAAATTACCCTCCTTACTATAAATGACTTCCTCTTCCTTAGACAGTTCGGTATGTTTGGTCGCTTTTGGGTCTTCCACTTCCTCATCAATACTATCTATCTTAATGGTTGGCATTTCCTCGGATCAACATGGTTCTTCTATTTGAACATAGAGTGGCCATGCATCTAAATCCTCAATACTTGAAGCACTTGATCTCACTCGTCTTCCTTCCTAACTCTAGCCCTTCTCAAACTTCCTCGAGAACTCCTCCTTTACTCGGGTATTTTGAGCAGGTTGGTTCTCATTAACTTTACTTGGTTCTAATCACATAGGTCTGCTCAAAACAAATTAGCTATTTGTAAGTTAATTGATAGGGGTTCTGAATCTTCCTATTCAACACCTCTTTATCCTCTAGGTAGCTCAAATAGCGTCACTAAGTGATTAAATATCCATGGTGTCCAAGATATCTCTAATCTCATACTTCAAACTACTAATGAATTGAGATATAGTTTGGTCTTTAGGCTCAACGACTTCACATCAAATCATTACTATCTAAAATTCCTTTACGTAGGCATCAACACTTAACCCTCCTTATCTCAACTCCTGTAGCTTCCTAAACACATCTTACAAATAGTAGCTCGGAACAAATCTTCTCCTCATGACTCTCTTTATTTTATCCCAACTCCTAACTGCACATTCTCCTTCTCTTCTATGCATGGCTTATATGTTCTTCCACTAGAAGAAGGCATAACCAATAAATTCTAACACAACAAGTCTAACCTTAGCATTTTTAGGTACCTCATGACATTTAAACTACTTTTTAATCTAATATACCCAGTTTAGGTAGTCTTTGACATCACCACTACCAAAAATGCTAAGGATATGCATTCTCAACCCTTCCATTCTAGGAGCTTGGACGTTCCTCTCCTTAGGTTTGTAATATTCTTTTGCTTCATCACTTACTTCCTCATTTGCTTCTTCAATTTCATCAAGTGCTAGCTTATGCCTAGTAACTCTATCTACTCCTTTAGCATAGGGTGGTTGAACTGTGACATTAGCTTGGCTAAATTGACCATTGCCTCTCTCAAGCTTTTCACATCCTCTATATTGACCATTTTTAGCTTATTGCCTATCTTCATTTATGATAGTAACTAGATTAGCCACCAGGTTGTTGAGTTTGTCCAGTCAATCGCCCATGACTAGGGTATGAAGCTTCCTTACTAACCTTGGTCATTTTGAGTGTAACTTTCTTGATTACCAAGAGTTTCTTGAACACTAGAATCAGATATTGTCAATTATCTCATGAGATTGATAGTTAAAATACCACTCAATGCTCATACTACAAATAACAACAATTGAACAATACCTAACACTCCTATTGTAGTGTCAACTACACACAATAAACAAGCAAACACTTACACTTTATTTTATGTACAAGAAATATGAGAAAACAAAGCATGAAATTTCTTCAATACGACTTACCTTTCAAACTCCTATGACAACTACAGAATGTCTATCACATATGTATGAAATCAATAACAAGTTACTTAGAGAACAAAGTAATAGAAACTAGCTTTGAACGTAGTTAGGCTCTAATACCAAGATGATACTATCTGACATAGATGAACACATAACGTCCAATATTGCATGAACTAAGGGAGTGGGTCCAAACTTTGGGACGGTCCGAAGGATAAATGATAGTCAAAGATTAAGCAAGGATCCTCATATACTAACAGTGGATATGATGTACTAACGCCTCATACGAACTTTAGTCACACTTGATTTTATGTACAAGTATAACTGGAGGTCACTCGCCATTAGTTTACACTCTTAGTTAGATAAGAGTAGTCAAGAGTAAGTAAGATAAACTTAGCTTATGTAAGAAGAAAAATGTTTGAATGTTGATTCTATTGACTATTGCAGTTGTTACAATACATAAGTATTTATATGACCCAGTTAGGGTAAGTTCTAGGTTAGTGTAAATTACAAAAAGGATTCCTACTAGTAAAGGAAAAGGAATAATTTACAAGAGTAATGTTGTAAACAAGCAAAAAGAATATCTAGTGAAAGAAAAGGATAGTACAGATGTTAGGAAAATTAGTATGCATGTCAGCTGTCCATTTTGTGGTCCTAATGACATTGCGGGCCGAGCAGAATAGGTTTTTAATAAGTCAAGTTAGGCTCGACAGTTTAATAGCTCAGCAGCTTAGATGTTCGAGGCTGAAAAAGGGTCGTTTTAGAAGGTGACTTATTGTCGGGTTGGCCTCGAAAGGTTGCTTCAAACAAGTGTTAGCTCGGCCTTGGCATGCATAAAAGCGTTAGTATACTGATTCAATACTTAGCCTTAGGTAAAGGTGTTGTGGAGAGGTCAGTTCAACACATGGTTTGATCACCTTGGCAACTTCTTGGATGAAGTGGAGAGCAAAGTAACTCAACAGGTCGAACTGAGGAATGTACCGCTCTTCTAAGTTCAACTTTCCCCAGCTAGCTTAGCGAGCCATATGAGCAAGTCGTTGAGCTCGAGAGTGCATAATTAGTCTATGATCTCTATCAACTGTAGTGTTTGGTTTGTGATTTATGGTTGGTTTTTGTTGCTTGAAGTTACGTTGAGGATGATGTATTTGGGTCAATCATTAAGATGGGAGTCGAATCTAAGTTGTGAGGGTGGCTAGGTTGTATGTAGGGTTATGTGGTGTATGAGAGACTGTATGTAAAGCTTGGAGTCATGTAGAGTGGGGTAAGGTCATAGTTCGTAGGAGCTACAAGAGAAGGTAATTGAGAGTAGGAAGGATCGGCACTGCTGATGGTGGATGAGTTTTTGAATGTATGGTACAATGGTAAGTGAAGGATTATGATTGTATGTAAAACTTGGAATTCAATTTTTTATCAATAGACGAATTCTACTATTTATAAGTAAGTAATTAGAATCTTTTAGATAAAGATTCAATCTTGATTAGGGTTTAACAAAATCTAATTTTTTACAAGATTCGACAATATTCGCTTTAGATTTGTTAGTTTCTTGAATGATTTAATCATGATTCTATTTAAACCTTAAAAAAAAAAATCTAAAGATTTGATTCAATCTATTGACAAAAAATCATATTCTAGAAGCCCTAATACTTTCTCTCCCTTTCCTACACTTTCCTAGCTAGATCTAGGGAAGAAGAAGATGTGGTCACGTGCTCTATAGGTGACCTGAAGAAGATGTGGTCATGTGCTCTGTAGGTAACCTGACTTAAAAAAAAAAAATCAAAATGCGCATTGCACATTACTAAGGATTGAACTCCTGACCTCTTACTCCTTTCACACCCAAGTCTTTAGTCTATGCCAGCTCACTTGAGCTTCTTTCTCATTATTGAATTGCAATTCAATTACACTTATAGTCTAAAATCTGAGCCTGACTCTACTTTAGACTTTCACTATCAAGCCTAATTTGACCTAAACCAATTTAAAAAGGATCCTAACCTTCTTGTAACCTAAAATATACATGCTAAATTTATTTTTACCGCCACTCTTTTTAAATTTAACAAACCTAAGTCTTTGGGTTAATTAAAATATATATTTTTTCAATGAAGCTCAAAAAATTTTAAAGACTCTAAATTTATTAAATCACATATATATTTTCAACTATTACATGATCCGATCCTAAATGACTGATTGATTCTATTCGACAGTTTTGATACTTTGTATATTTTAATTTTTTCAATTTTTTTTGTATTTTTTAATTTTTAATTTTTATTTTTTGGTGTTTTTTGTAAACTTGGCCCAAAAATAAAAAGAGACTAATTAAAATAAAGGGTGACAAAAAGGGGTGTCTACAGCTACTCCTCTTTATAATGAAGTTTATAAAAAATTTGTTACAAAGATAAAAAGACATACCTATTTTTGCTGAGTCCTGACTTGAATTGATAAGGTAAGATTAAATAAGAGTCCTGTCTTTAAAGGATGAGATAAAAGGCTTTGAATATCAAACAAATAGGGTCTTGAATTAAAAAGTTAAGTATCCTTAAGAGGATAGATCTCTTTAAGGATTAGTTGCTTAAAAGGAATCTTTCAAAGACAAGATAAGATGATGCTCTATTAAAGAAAAAATAGGATAGAGCTCTCATGAATAGGCGATCCAATAGAGGATTGGATGGCGCTTTATTGAGTAGGCGATTTGATAAATGATAGGATGGTGCTCCAACGAGCAGGTGATCCTAAAGAGGACAGGACAACGCTTTAATGAGTAAGTGATCTAACTAAGGATAGGATGGTGCTCCAACGAGCAAGCGATCCTTGAGAGGATAAGACAACATTTTAATGAGCAAGCAATTCAAGTGAGGATAAGATAGCACTCTAATAAGCATGTGATCCAACTAAGGATAGGGGAGCACTCCAGTAAGCAGGCGATCCAACTAAGGATAGATGACGCTCCAATGAGCAAGCGATCCTAGAAAGGATTAGATAGTGCTCTAATAAGCAAGAGATCCAAGATTACTTTAAGAAATACAAAGGAATAGGATGAAACTCCTATGAGTAGGTGATCCTAGAACAGACTAGATAGGATAGCGCTCCTTTGAGTAAGCGATCCTAGAAAAGACTAGATAGCGCTTCAATGAGCAGGCGATTTAATAAGGAATATGATAATGCTCTCTTGAGTAAGTAATCTTAGAAAAAACTAGAGGGCGCTTCAATGAGCAGGCGATCCAATAAGGAATAGGAAAGTGTGCCCTTGAGCAAGCAATCCTAAAAAAGACTGGATGGGGCTCTACTGAGTAGATGATCTAACAAGGAATAAGATAGTGCTCCCTTGAGTAAGTGATTCTAGAAAGGATTGGATGGCACTCCACTGAGTAGGCGATCTAATAAGGAATAAGATAGCACTTTGTTAAGTAAGCGATCCTAGAAAGGATTAGATGGTGCTCCTCTAAGCAGACGATCCAATATTACTTTATGAAATGGACAACAAACTAAAAGGTTAGTGATCTAAGAATTTCAAAAACTTTGATGAGTTTTGACAAATTAATCTGAAACTTAAGTTTGACAAATTTTGATGATTCTTTGAAAATTTTAACATTTTCTTTTTAAGAAATCTCTCTTGACAATTTTTGAAAATGGTTTCATCTCTCTTTTGAAATTTGTTTTTTTTTATTTTTTTATTTTTTTGCAAAAAATTTAATAAAGCACTCTTTGATGAAAAATTGTGTTGCTAATAAGTAAGAAAGTCTTGAAGACTCTAAATATCACAAATAAGGCGTTAACTTGCCCCTTGTACATTGATCACTCATTCTTTCAGTCTTATTTCTTGGAGCATATTTCATGATTTCTACAATCTCTCAAAGCACTAATTTCAAAATTAGGGGCAAACAACGATTCATGTTCTCAAGAAAACTCTCATCCATTCTTTAATTTCTATCAAGGGAGTAAGCATTATTATTTAAAATGTTTAGTCTAAGAGGACTTCCTTTCATTCTCATAGGCTTGTTTTCACTCTTAGCATCAATTCTGAAAATTATAGCCTATCTTGTAAATGGTACATTCTAGTCAATCAATTAGGTCTTTTTTGGGTTTACAATATAAGGCTTTTGGTCAATGGTTTAAGCAAATAGATATTAATATGCTTCGGCCAATTTTGAATAAAGCGTATACAATTCATCCCGGGTTTACAAGCCAAGCACCTAAGATATACTAAATATAAGCTTGCCCCAATTTCATAAGCAAATTATACTGAAAATAAGTTGATTTCTTTAGTTAAAAGAGTTTCATTAAGGGTGATATAGTGGGTAGGACTATAAAATAAGGGCTTTGCTTTTAGGCTTGGGAATTTACAATGTTTAACCTTTTTATATCCTTCATAAGTTCAGACTTTTGGTGATTCAACTCATCTTTGAAGGTGATCACCTTGGTCATTTTCTTCTTCTTCTTCTTCTTCTTCTTTTTTCACTTTTCTCTTTTTTCTTTTCTTTTCTTTTTTTTTTTCTTGGTCAAGATAATCACCTTCCATTTTGAGTTTTCACTTAATGGGATTTAAAGACCTAAAACTATGGGTTTAAAGAGTATAAGCTTGGGAGAAGTGTATATTGCTTTAGAGTGCTTAGGAAAAATATATGGGCTTAATGTGTTTGCATGAGTGTATAGACCTAAGTGAGGTGTATATAGTGTGAAGCTCCTCTTCATTCTTAAGGAATTGGATTATCTATAATAATATTTACTCATGAATTAGCATAACTATGGTAAGCACAAGTTAGTCTACTCCTTTTCTCCAGATTAATGACCCTAACCTCCTGATTGCCCTAGTGTGGGGGTGGTCCTTGGTAAGGTTAATTTTAAGAAAAATCTCTAAAAGGCTCAAACGGGTTTGCAAGGGATAATTATGTTTAAGGTAGTGAAATAAGTACCTAGCATCGCTTTAACCCATGTACCAAGTTCAAGATAGACCTCCTTTAAGGAATGAGCCTAAGTATTTACATTATACCGCTCAACTCTCATATGTTTAGGGTTGGCATTTGGGATAGGGTTTGCCTCTTTTCATCCTAAACTTTTCAAGTGATGTGTTACTCTTCCTTTAGGTAGAAAATTTTAAGTTCTAAGTTCAAATTTACTTTATAATTTTCACTTGCCCTAAATCTACATAAAGTGTTTTATTAATGAAGGGCTAAAGACATATCCCTACTGAATTGAGCTAGCTTCAAAGACAAAAATGCACATGAAAACTACTTTATTCAAATATATCGTATCCACTAAGAGCTTCAAAATGAAAGATTATTTTGAAAGAAATAAATGAAAGAGCTAAAACTTTTTTCCATTTCGATCACTCCTTCAAACTTGGCCCATTCAATTGAATTAATTACCTGAAGATATACCCAATTGTTTCAAATGGTGAGTCATCTTGTCAAATAGTAGTAGTAAACCCTCAATACCTAATGCTGAAGGTTGTCTATTTATTGCCCCTAGGTTAGGGATACCACTACCCATAGACCCATCGGTCTCTAGAAAATTTGGTTGGATAATTTTGGTATCAATCAAATCTTGCACCTTATGCTTCAATTTCTAATAGTTCTCTATGGTATGCCTTACTGAGCTCATATAATATTCACCATTTTTTGGGGTCATGATCCTTTGACCTATACTTCTTTGCTGTGATTTCACATGCTAGAAACCTTACTTCTCTTAATTGATTGAACGCTTCGGCTATTGGAATCTTCAACTGTGTAAGCTGCTTTCTCTTGTTGTGGATGGCCTTGTCTTGATCTTAGGCTTTCCTAATTGGTACATTTGTTCCTCACTTCTCTTTCCCTGAATCATCCTCATGCTTAGGATGCAAAGTCTTACCCGTAATAGGAGCTAAGTGTTCATGCTACTTAAGTAGATAAGCCATTGCATTTCTGTACTCGTAAGTCTTTTTTCTAACCTTGCCAACTTTTCTTCTAGGGTTGCAACTCTTTTTTCTAAAGCCTAATAATGACATATCCCCTAGGCTTGACCATTTAAATCTGTCTTTGGCGACTTTTTCAAACTTTATATCATGTTGATAGTGGGCTTTGTGTAAAATTTGGGCCTTAGATCCTTGATGAAGTCCAACTGGACCAATTTTTCATCAATCAAATCTTGGATTTTATTCTTCAACTCCTAACAATGGTTAGTGGCATGCCTTAGCTAACCCATGTGATACTTACATCGTGTATTTGAGTCTTATTTTTTAGGTTTGTACCCTTACATTGGGGACTTTAGACGCAACAAACCCTCTTCTTTTAGATAGCAATAGACTTGAGACATAAGAATCAGGATATGAGTGAACCTCCTTCTAGGTGGTTTTAGGCTTAGCTTATTTTGCTTAAGCTCTAGGATAACGCTTAAGGTGCTAGGTTTGCATATAATCAGATGGGGTATTGTAGTGTTTACAGTGACCTTTGAATCCCACGAGGTTAATCGCTTCCTTATCAACCTTCCCACTCTAATGGCATCTTCAATATAACCACCAACTATGACTATATCTACAAATGTGGAGGCAATATGGCCCAAGAGGTGATTATAATAAGGATCACCTAATGTGCGAATGAACACATTAATCAGTTTATTTTCTGATAATCATTATGTGACTTAAGCAGCTATAGATCTTCATCTTTGGGCATACTCCTTAAAGGACTCAATTGACTTCATTTTCATGGTACTCATATCCATTAAGAAAGGAGCTATCCCTTCATTGAACTAGTAGTGCTGATAAAAGGCTTGAGCTAACTTATCCTAAGTATTAAGCTCAGCCAAGTCTAATTAGGCACAGCATGCCTATGTTAGCCCAATTAAGCTATCTTGGAAAGTCTGAATCATCAACGGCTCATGTTTGGCGAATTAGGTTATCTTGTGGATATAAAGCCTAAGGTAGAGTTTAAGGTACCTGTTCCATCATACTTTTCAAAATTTGGTACCTTAAACTTCTTGAGTAACTTATGGTCTTCAAAAGCATAAACATTACCCAAGCTTAGGTCACTCTATACATTGTGACCCTTTAGAACTCCCATTTTCTCTTCAATTTTGTGCAAGATTTCTTCCTCCATCTTCATCAGTTCCTACTCTAATTCCTTCCCTAGGCCTTTGTTGTTGTTGTTAGGCTCATGAACTGGAAATTCTTTAGACTTACCTACTTTAGATGGTATGTCAATAGGTACTTGGGCTCGAGTATAGGCTATGGTCCTGACTTGTTTCCCGTGTTTTCTCAAAAACTATTCCATTGCAGCTATCCTTTATTTAGAAGCTTTAGACATTTGAGCTTTGAAAATAAGTGAGTATAGGCTTTAGGTTAGGTTGGACCACCTAAAAAGCAATCTTTCAAATCCTATAACAATCCCTTCTTTATTAGCAACACTACATCTCTTTTTATTATTTTTTTTAAATCAAGTTTTTAATTTTGAAAACTTTCCTTTTTTTTTTGGGGAAACTTTTATTGAAAAAGCAATGTTGATTTTATGTTACAGAAGTCTAACGCTAACATTGAGGAATCTAAACTTATTATATAGACAAAAAGTTAAAAAAAAAAATGGTAACATTGGGACTGACAACGACGACACAAGGTGACAATTATATTACAAGAATAATATAAATAAGTGGAAATTCTTTTACAATGTGAAACTTATTAGAAGATGATACAAGGGTGATGACTCATGGAGAAAACTCTATTAGAATTGTGACAACCTAATGGGTAAATAGGAAGAATGAAAACTTAGACATTTACAAGATTGATAATCTTACGGGGGAAAATAATTATAATGGAAATCTAATGGTTAAAATTTTTTTTATTTTTTTTGTATTTTGCTAGTTCCTAACAGTATGGTACATGTAGGGTATTGCGATAAAAATCAACCAAGTAAAGATTATCACGAAAATATCTCTTTGAAATACTCCATTTTTTTTTTTTGAAACTTCTTGAAAAACATTAAGAAAATGACAATTCCAAAATAATTTTTGCTGTGATTAGTTTCCACAATCATATGCGCCAAAAGAAAATTTATAAGTTGATACTGAATTTTTTTTTCTTTTTTATAAACATAGTTATGTCATAATAAAGGAGAAAATTAATGATTTCATGTCTTCCAAGTTAAACCCTACGTTACATAGCCTATTACTCATGAAACAATGATACATATATTATAAGACATATTTACAGACAACATAAAAAAAAAAAAGACATACAAATTAAGACAAAACTAAAAATTGATGCATATGCTACAAGGATCGATAAATAATAAATTATAAGGTCAGAATTATTATAAATCCATTGTCAATATTCATGTAAACTTACATATCTAATTGTATGAATTTCTAATTTTTTTTTTTGAAAATAAAGCCTATGCACACTTGTATATATGAGTACATTAAGTTTTAAAAATAAGGCCCAATTGGCCACGGGTTATAATTGTAAAACCCGCAAATTTTATGTTTTAGACTTAATATCGAATTTGAAGAACTAATGGTATTTCCTAAGCTCAATCAGACCGAAGAAATTAAAATCAAGAAAATTTTAAATCAGAGCCTTAAAGACGAACTCGAAAAACCCTAGAGATAAAGTTCTACGAACCATAATAGCGTACAAAGACTTTAAACCTAAGTATGCGTTACCATAAATTAAAAATTCGAATTGAATAAAAACTCTAAACCCCAAACCTTAGAGTCATAAAACCTTAGATTAAACTTCAAACGCAATGAAAACCCTAAATTGAAACATTTCACTTGAATTATGTATTACGTAAATCGCATAAACCCGATAACAATCGGTAGGAGACATCTACAAATGGTAACGATTAATCAAATCAAGTCAATTAAGGTAATAAATCAATGGGATTACTAATTTACTCCAAATGATACATTTTCCCTAAAAGTAGCACTAAAATTGTAAGTGTATCTTTAAAGCTCTTAAACCCTCATAAAATCCTAAAACAAGAAAAGCCCTGAAATGAATTAGAAACTATAATTTAATGTTAAAAGCCTTAATTTAATTAATAAACTTTAATTATATGGCCACATTATTGACTAATTATTAATAATTCACTAAATTGCTGAAACAACCCTAATTTTACCTTCTGAAATCGTAATCAATTAGCAATAATCGATTATAACTCTTAGAAACCCTAACTTTATTTGATAAAATGATCCAATGGGCTTGATTAACTTAATTAAATACGAAAAAACCCTAAACTATGTCTAACTATGGTCATCTACACTAGTAATTAGAGTCGCAAGCTTAAATTATATTCTAATCATCTACATGCATTCAAGCATCATAATTAGCTAAAGATAATCTCAATTAATTATGTAGGACGAGATAATTAGTCTGGAAAACATGGGACCACTCACCTTTAGTAGACAAACCATTGCCTCAATTGGCAAAAATCATAAAAAGCAAATTGTTCTCTACTTGTGCTTATACCATGCAACCAAGAATGGAAGGGATTTGTTCCTACCACACCTACTCATAATCAACCCCTTTTTGACCCTTCCATCTACATTTTACTTCATGTTCTTCCTTAGAATAAACCCTAATAATACTCTCTAAACACACAATTCAAAAAAAAAGGAAAACCAAGAAGGAAGGAAACAAGAGTAGGCTTCTTAGACTTGGCTATGCACCTAAATGCCCCAAGCTATAACTCTCCACCACCACCTCCAAACGACACAAAACCACTTGCATTTGAATCCCCTTTCATCCTCATTTCTTGCCGACAAACATTTTTTGCTAAAGGAGTTCGTTTCGTTTTCCAAAAATGAAGTGAAATGAGACCCTTCAAATTTCCACTAAGGTATACTTGCACCTTTTCAACTTTCCTTCTAGTTTGAGTTTATGAGCATGGTTCCTATGCTTAATAACTAAGGAAAAAAATTATTAAAATGCTACCTTTGTTTACCATGTTTACATGCCCATACATGTGCATTTTCTTAGGTTTATAGTGTAGTAAACATGTTACGTATAACTTTAGAAGCACATAAGTCGCAGTAAGATGATAAGTTGAAGAATAGTAGAAGAATCATTATCATATCTTCATTCTCATGGTAGGGCCAAAACATGTGTATGTATATATTCGCTATATTTTTTATTTCTCATGTTTATTTTGGTAAGAAATGGTTTTAGGTGCATTTTAGTGGTAGTTTGATGCATGTTCTAGCAAATTAAGCACATGATGTGTAGAAAGTCATAGGAAATCATCTTGAACCACCCTAAACATGTTGAACAACTTGCTATAAAATGTTAATTAATGGGTTAATCACATGATTAATTAAAGATAATTAGGATTTAGGACTTAATCTTACAAGATAAGAAGCTAAACAAGGTCTATAGTAAGTAGTTAGGCTTAAAATGGACAATAGGTTTAGAAAAAATCCACTTGAGACCTAATGAACCATTAGTATCAAATATAGAACTCACAATAAAATGGGCCATTTAATCATTTTAGCAAACTATTAGGCCTATTGGATTAAAATAAAGTCAAGATATGAGTCCTAGGACATGAACTAGGCCTAAATTTAATTAAAAGGCCCACAAATCGAGCCTTGAGCCCACTTAATCACTCATGACCAGATCTGTAACTTTATGAAAAGTGGACTAAACTTAGGGCCAATGATGAGCTTAAATTCAAAAAGGCAAGTAAGATTGGGCTTAAGGCCTTAAATTGCAAAATGAGCCCGAAGAGCCTTAAGAAAATCAAAATATAAGCTTAAATAATGCATGACTAGATTTGAATCTAACTTAAAAGGACTTAAAGGAAGATATTCAAAAGGCTCACTAAACATTAAGGCTCATCTTAGACATCCACTATAGGCCTCCTAATGAGTTGAAGCCTTAAACTTAAGAAAAGAGCCTATTTAGGCCCATAAGAGCAACACTAAGGCCCGAGATGAAAATTTAAAGTGTTAGGAAGAAAATTCCACCTAAAATACTTAAAAGGAAGCCCAAAATATTAAATGTAAGGTCTAAGATCAAAAGCTAAACCTAAAGCCTAAAGCTTAAAACTCGGCCCAAACTCTAAAGTGACTAAACTCACCCTTTAGGTCTACAAACTTGTAAGGCCCAAATTGAAACCTTACTAATCCAAAAGCCCAAAAATAACTCACCAAATGAAAGAACACTTGAAAACAATGAAAATTGAATATAAGAATGCGAAATTCCAACTTAAAATGAGAAAGTTACTACTAAGATACGAAATAAGTGGAAATAGGGAAATTATAGCAAGGCTAATGAATAGATTACGTTTAAGATGAGTTTTATTTACTTAAGTTACCTTACTTAAGTGATTTGGAATACTAAGTTCGAGACTATTGAGGACGATTGAGAATACTTGACTTCAAGACTGTGTGAGTATACCATCCCCTGCTTTGCTTGTTCTATGCTTGTAGTTAGCGAATTATTTAATTATATTAGATAACTAAATTTGTTGCATGATCGGGGCATATGGGATATGGTATGTGTTTGTCACATTTGATCTTGCTTGCAAAACATCTTAAGTTAATGCGAACTTATATGGTTGCTGCCTTAGAACTTAGGATCTTGAAATGTTTTAATACAATTGATTAGTCACCTATGAATCTGAACTAATAAATATTCGACCCCTAATTAAATCGAACATGCATTACATCTTATAACGTGATGTTAAGGGTGTTAGCTCCACTTAGTAGAGCAGAAGATCATGCTTGGATGGATTTATGTTGATATTATGCATTGTGATTATTTATCATACAATGTATTTGGTGCGACATGTTCTTGCCTCAACCTTTAGGAACTACTCAGCTTTGGGAAGTGTCGCCTTTTGCTTGAGGTCGAGCCTTGTTTACTGTTGAGGGTGGTATATTGTTAAGAAATTTCATGTTAGACATGGATACCCAGGTTCTAACATGCCTAAATACTTCCCAACCCAAGGAAAGGTAAGTGTTAAAACCATATTGTATACAGTTATTGGCCAGCTGTATATACTGTTTGCATCACATATGTTTGTACATGCATTCATGTGTTTGATAAATAACTTGCTTGTTATTGTTTGATGGTAATGTAGGAAGGTTATTTACTAAGTTAGATGTATCTTATCCCCCAATAGTTTCTTTTGCAAGTCTTACAAAGCTAAGGCTTGGCTAGGATTTGAGTGTAGAATACTTCATCAGGCTAAGAAAGTAGAATATAAGTTTAGGAAAGTAAGTAGTATAGTTGAATTAAACTTTTAAGATATTTAGTGGAATCATGATTGTCGAGAAGTAAATTCCCTTTCTTATTATTTGATAGGTGATTCCAACTCTCTATAGTTCTGGTGACTGTAGATTGTTGAATCACTATATATACATATATATATATAGTTAAGCAGATGTATGCAAATTGAATAAGCATCCTTAGAAACCTACTAGTTAAAGCCTTACACACTCTGACTTGTAAGGTGGTCTTTATATCATGGGTACACATGTGATATGAAAATTTTAGGCAAAACTGCCAAGCCCCCTTTTGGAGCATTACAATAATAATTCTTTTATGGCTCACATAATTTAAAAATTACTAACCCCTTTTTTATTTTATGATGATGTAGGAGAGTGGGATCTATAGATCTCAGACTCTATAGCCTCAAAAAACTTGTTTTGTTTTGGTAGATGATAAAAAAAAAAAAGATCTTTTTGAGATTTCAAAGAAACTTGTTTTACTTCTCCTAAATATCTCTTTCAAGGACTTTTAGGATCATTTTACTTAGGAATAGAGAATTTCCCAAATAGCAACCAATTGATATACCTTATGTTGGCTCCCGATATTCACTTATTCAGATCGCAGAATATCACCAAAGTATTAGGCTTGCTTCTTCTCCTTTTTTTCTTTTTTTTTTTTCTTCTCCTTTTTCTTTTCTTTTTTTTTTTCTTTCTTGGAATAAGGTCTTCTTCATAATTGAAATGTTTTACTTAATTGTACCATGCTCATGCCTTGATTTTTCTTTTGTCATCTCCAAGTGTCAATTTCCACCTCTCTATGATTCTTGAAAAATCAATCTCTTTTTGAAAGAAACAAGATTAAATCATTAAAAACATTCAATTTTAGTTTATTTGGTGATTCAAATTCATTGGTAAGTGTTTAGTGTTTAAGTGTACGAGGCTAAGAAGCATAACATATAAGGATTTGTTAGTGAAGTGTTTGTCGGTCGATGATCATCCGAATTTGAGAACATTCATGAATATCAACTTTACTTGCAAATGATGAAAGATTGATCACAAACAATTCTCAAGAAAAATTGAAATCTTTATTGAACTCAATTTTCATGGATAATATAATTTAACCGCATCTAAATTCACAAGTCCCTTTATTTTCGGGCCATCCATTTCTGTCAATACTAATGTGCCTCTAGATAATACCCTTTTCACCACATAAGGGCCTTCATAATTCAGAGCAAATTTTCTCCTAAGGTCTTTTGCATTTGGTAATACTTTCTTTAACACCAAGTCTCCTTCCTTGAAGTACTTCAGGCATACTTTCTTGTTAAAGGCTCAGATCATCCTCTATTAGTAACATTGACCATGACATATTGCTATAAGCCTCCTCTCATCTAGGAAATTCAAATGCTCCACTCGGTTCTTCACCCACTTTGCTTCATTAAGCTAAATTTCTACCAACACTCAAAACGAAGGTATTTCTACTTCCATCAATAGCACTGCTTTGGTTCCATATACCAATGAATAAGGTGTTGATCCTGTAGAGGTTCTAATTGAGGTTCTATAAGCCATGAGAGCAAAGGGAAGTATCTCATGCCAATCTCTATAAGTGATGGCTATATTCTCAATGATTCTCTTGATGTTCTTATTAGTGACTTCAACTGCCCTGTTCATCTAAGATCGATACCGAGTTGAGTTTTTATGATTGATCTTGAATTGGTTGCATACTTCATCCATCAACTTGTTCAAATTTGATCCGTTGCCTGTAATAATAGACTCAGGTGCACCGTATCTTGCAATGATATCTCTTTTCAAGAACCTAACTACCATTCCTTTGGTCACTGTAGCATACGGCATTGCTTCCACCTACTTAATAAAACAATTGATTGCAACTAGAATGAATCTGTGCCCATTTGAAGCCGTTGGTGAAATTAGACCAATCATATCCATCCCTCACATCGAGAAAGACCAAGTAGCTGACAATACATGTAATTCTTGGGGAGGAGTGTTGATTTTGTTAGTGTATATCTAACATAGGTGATGGCACCTCACATGCCTGATATAATCCGATTCCATCGTCATAAAAAAATATCCCATCCTCATGATTTTACTGGCTAACATGTACCCATTCATATGAGGACCACAGACTCCCTCATGCACTTCTTTCATTACCATGTACCCATTCCTGGCTTCTTCTTCTTCTACACACCTTAGCAATGTTGCATTTGGTGATCTTTTGTACAACACGGCTCCACTTAACAGGAAATGAGTGGCCAATCTCCTTAAAGCTTTTCTATCTTTTCTATTAGCTTCATTAGGGAACTCACCCATTTAAGGTAACCTTTTGATATCATAATACTAGGTCTTCTTCGATTCCTTCTCTTCAATAGTTAAACAAAAAGCCAGCCTTTCCTCTACCTTAATTTTTAAGGGCTAAATTTCTATCCCATCCGTGACTTTCATCATTAATGCTAACGTGGCTAATGCATTAGCAAATTGATTTTGGGTTCTTGGAATATAAGTGAAAGAAATTTCTTGGAATCTTTCGATCAACTTTCCAAAATGCTTGTGATAAGGTATCAACTTCTCATTTTTCATCTTATACTTTCCTAGGATTTAGAGAATTATAGGAGAAGAATCTCCATATACATCAAGTCTCTATATTCTCATGTTTAGTGCCATTTTGTTCCCCAAAATGCAGGCCTCATAATCTACTATGTTATTTGTGTATAGAAATGCTACCCTCGTTACTATAGGGAAAAGATCACCCTTAGGTGATATTAGTACTGCTCCTATTCTACATCTAAACACATTGGTTACCCCATCAAAATACATTCTCCATCTTGATTTCTCACTACTCATTTCTTTCGTTGCCACCACATTTTCATTAGGAAATTGAGCTTCCAAACCATCATTTTCATCTTCTAGCGAGTATTTCGCTAATTGATCAACCACTGCTTGCCCTTTGATTGAACTTTGACTTATGTATTTGATATCAAACTTAGAGAGCAACATCGGCCACTTCGACATTCTCTTGATTAATGCCAACTTTTCTACTAAATACCTCAACGAGTCATGTTTCATCAACAACTCTACTGAGTAATAGAAAGTATATTGTTGAAGCCTATGCATCACTCATAGTAAAGCACAACATGATCTTTCAACTTTTAAGTATTTCTGTTCACCTTCTGTAAATTTCTTGCTCAAGTAATATATAGGATACTCTTTTCTACTTGTTTCATCTTTCTGCCCCAACATACATCCCATCAATTCAAGTAAGATCGTCAAGTAGAGAATCAATGGCTGTCCCGGTGTAAAAGTGACCACTATTGGTGGATTCATGAGATACTTCTTGATTTTTGCAAATGCTTGCTCACACTCTTCATCTCATTCTATTGCTGCATTCTTTCTCAAAAGTTTGAACAATGGCTTGCATTTATCGGTTAATTGTAATACAAACTGAGCAATGTAATTCAATCTCCCTAACAATCCTCGTACTTCTTTTACAGACGTTGGTCCAGCCATGTTTATGATTGCATTGACTTTGTTTAGGTCTACTTTGATGCCTCTTCTACTGACTACAACACCAAACAATTTGCCTGAGGTTACTCTAAAAGTGTAGTTTTCTAGATTTAGCTTTAGTTGAAACTTCCTTAATTGCTCAAATAGTTTATGTAAAACCTCAACATGATTCTCACCCTTCTTGGATTTGGCAATCATATCGTCTATATAAACTTCAATTTCCCGAAGCATCATGTCATGAAATAAGGTAACCATAGCATACTAATAAGTTGCCTTAATGTTCTTTAACCCGAAAGGTATCACGCGATAACAAAACGTTCCCTAAGTGGTAACGAAGGTAGTTTTGATTTAATCTTCTTTTGCCATCTTGATCTGATTATATCCTAAGAAACCATCTATAAACGAGAAAAGATGATTTCCAATCGTATTGTCCACCAATACATCAATGTGCGGTAAAGGAAAGTTACCTTTCGATATTGCTTACTTTAAATTAGGAAAATCCACACATACCCTAACTTTCCCATTTTTCTTCAATACTGGTACCACAATGGCTACCCATTCGAGGTAATCATATACTTTTATGAACTCAACTTCTAGTAATTTCTTTACTTCTTCTTTTATTTTAAGGAATATATCTGGCCTAAACCACTTAAGCTTTTTCCTTTTCGATTTAATATCTTATATTATTAGTAACTTATGAACCACTATTGATGAATCCAAACTAAGTATGTCCTCATAAGACTAAGCGAATATGTCTAAGTATTTTGATAATAATTGTATCAATTCTTATTTTTGATTATCCACTAAATTACTGCCAATTTTTAAGTTTCATGGATTCTCTTCCATCCCCAAATTGATCACAACTATCAGTTCATCAATAATTACTTTATCCTGTTCAAATCGACGCCAACTCTCTTGTATTTCGCTTGGAGTCTCAATATCATCTTTGACATCTGACCCAGCAAGGCTAAAGGTAATATTGATACTTTCATCATTTATAGTCACAAGATATCCATTATGTTCATTGTTTTTATCAGATTTGAAGAGTAAAGGATAACGAATAAATAACGAAGAAGAATTGATAGAAAGAAAGGAACTAATTTTATTAAATGAATTCAAATTGTCTGAAAGAAAAAGGCCTAACTAATTGGACTAATTATGAAATCAAATGCTCTTAATTGATCTAATATTGCTTTTCTAGGGTTATTGGGACATTAAAAGCTATTTTCTTGGGCTTACCTAATTCTTTGACCTTCTTAATCTTCCCGTAGTACTCAAAAACCAATGACTTAGGCCAATCTCTAATCATTCCAACCATATTAACTGTCTTCTTAGCTTCTTCAATAGGCTTATCTTCTTCCTCAAATTCAAGACCTTATATAGTGGGTGGTTCATTAGCATATATTGCAAGTGAACCGACGTAATCGACCAAATACTCAAACTTTCCTAATGGTTCTCCTAGGGTGTCAACTATCGGATCTCCGACTTCATACCTTTCTCTAAGCTCCTTTTGAGTACTTCTCTTTCGTGGTTTTGGAATTGCCATAGCCATAATGTTAGCTTTCTTTATCTTCTCATCCTTCAACAATTGATATATTGCCGGTTTAGTCCGTGTTTTATCTCTGAGATTCATATTCTGCAAGTGTTCAGCCTACTTCAGATTCTAAGCTACCTCTTTAATAATGATGGGGAGAGCATCTAGATCAATCTCTAGTTCAGTCACTTCAGCGATGACCATGTTGATTGAACGTCTATGATCCGATAGAGGATTGTCACCCATGTTGGTAGTAGGAGTCTGAATGAAATCCAATTGCACCAACTTTGCATCAATAAGATCTTGGATCTTATGTCTAAGTCTCCATCATTGGTCCATAGAATGCCTTACTTACCCCAAATGATAATTACAATGGAGCTCTTAGTTATAATCTCTCAACCTTTGTCCCTCCTTCGGTATTTCAAATGTTAAGAGATTCTTTTCCTTAGTTGTGCAAGAACCTAGCTTAAAGGAATGGGTATGAGTAAACTGTCTCCGTTATGGGCGGTTATTCTGACTTGGATTTGGTAGGGGATTAGATCCTCCTATCATGGCTATCGGGGCTATAAGTCTAATAAGATTGCCAGTATTGACAACGCTCACAATAGCTTCTTTGGCTTTATTGGAAAATCCCATAAGAGGCATCTTCTTCTCATTTGCTTTGGGGTTAGGAAGCCTTTTAGTAGCAATAGCTTCCTCAATTCAACTCTTTAATGCCACAATCTCTCCAAAGTTAAAGGTAGGGTGTCCTACCAAATGTTGGTAGTATGGGCTTCCGAGAGTATTGACAAAAGCGAAAGTCAAATATGTTTCTAGTAAGGATGGAGTCACCCTAGTTGCCATGCCCCTTCATTTCAGAGTATATTACTTAGAGCTTATGTTGGCCTTCTTTCGTAGATTATTCAAATCCCACATGGATGGGGCCACTTTGATATTGAACTTATACTAGTTGTAGAAAGCTCGAGCTAATTTATCCTAAGTATCGATCTCGTTCAAGTCCAATTAGGCATACTAAGTCAAGGCGAGCCTAGTCAAGCTATCTTGAAAGGTTTAGACCATCACCTTATCATAATTCGTGTATTTTCCCATTTTCTTGATATATAGCCTAGTGTAAAGTTTCGAGTAGCTGATCCCATCATACTTCTCAAATTCCAAAATTTTAAACTTTTCCGGGAAATCATTATCTTCATACATCAGTAAATTGATGATTCCCATCTACTCAAGCTTGTTAACCATTTCTAAGGTTTTCATCTTCTCAATCAACTTTTGCATAAACTTCCTTTCTATCTTTCGATGTTTTTCCTCAATCTCCTTCCTCCAAATCCCAGCGTTGGGAACTAATTTTACATCTTCCAATTCAGGAGGAGGGGTTGCTTTTGCATTTCGATTTGGGTTGACTTGAGATTCTTGTCTGTCATTGAGAATTCTAAGAGCCTGAGTGAGAGCCTAGATTTGTCTAGCCATCTTATTCATGTTTTCTTCTAGAGTTATGACTCTTGGGTTGGGCTCAGTTTAATTGACATTTCCAATGTCTTAAGTTGACATTCTTACTTTGGAATGAGTGAATATCAGGCTTCTAACTGAGTCTGTTTGCTTGGGCGCTATCTTCAAAATCCTAAATGAAAACTCGAGCTTTAGATATCTTTGTGAACTAAAAATTTTCGTTGTTATTTTCTTTTCTTTTTTTCATTTTTTATTACTTGTTTTCTTTTTTTCTTTTTTTTTTTTGTCTTTCCCCTTTTTCTTTCATTTTTTTCTTTTCATTTTTTATTTAAAAGGAAACTATTAAGAATGCAAAAAAACGAGCAAAAGACTACGCAATCAATAAAGGTTTTCATTTAATGAAGCTGCAACTAATAATTGCAAAATCTAACCTATATAACGTACTAAGAGAAAAAGAAACAAACTCCTCACTAATCTTTCTAAAAAGAAGCAAAAATTAAATCTTATATCTATAAAAGTCAATGGATCTGGTTAAGATGGGCTTCATTGACTTCTTTATCAACTTTCGGATTGTAACATCTCTTTCTTGAATCTTACTCCTCAAGAATTGATTTTCTTCCAGCAATCTCCCATTCTCCATCTTTAATTCTTCAATAATTCTCTTACATTCTTGGAACTAGGCTTCAACTCTGGCTTATATGGTGTCCCAATATGCTTGCTCGATAGGTAAAAGATAGTCTAGCTCTAGTCATGTCTAAATACTTCTAGAGCTTCATATCGTATCTTTCTAATCTTCTCCAACTTATCATAGATGAACTACTTGGTAGCCCGGTATTCTCAAACTTTACCCCTCAAAGTTCCTACATTGACTATCTTCTTGACTTCTCTTCGATCCCACAGCTTCACGAGTTTTGCTAGTCGTTGAATCAAAGTTATAGTAGGTAAACAAAGATCTTGATAACTCAATGTGATGTTGTCTAAGGAATCTTTGTATGCTATCTCTTGAAGTAGACCCAGTTGTCTAGTGATACAAGCCGGGAATATCTTGTATAACTTATAATACCAATAAGAGGGACCCCTACATAATCGACGTACCCTAGGATGGCTCGAGTGCAATTGCTCCACCTAGTTATCCACATAAAATCCAGTGGTTGCATCTTACTTATGACTAATACCCATCTTTTAAATTGAGCTTCTTCTGGTACTTTAAGGTGATAAGCAAATTTATCAATCGAATTCATGTTTTCAATTAGGGATGCTTTAAGAAGGTTTCCTCCATGCCCCTACATATGATTGAGAAACCATACAATAAGAATTGTAGGGTTAGCTATGAAGTATCCATGTCTTTGCTTTCTCAAGTGGGTGAGTGTCTTGAATTGCTCTGCCAGTAACGTCTGTATATACGATTTACCAGCTAAGAATTGACTTACTAGCTTGGTTACCTTACAATGGACTTAACCATATCTGATAGAAAACAACACTATCCTAAATACTACTACGATAAAGGTGTTTACCCTCTTTTCGGCCCATGATTCATATCTTCCACAAAAGATTTGACGATATTTCTAATAAGTATCTAATCTTTGAAACCATTCTACTAATCTTAAGATATTGAGATACTTCTTGCCCTCTGAAGATAAGGACGGTGCTAAGGCTGTCTTTTTTACTCCTAACAAGGTTATGAAGGCTTTCTCAGGTTGGACTTTGAGATCGGGGACCGTTATGCCTGCTTTAAGAGGCGGGGCACTAAATAATTGCAAGTATTCTTCTAAATTGGGCGTCAACACATGTGGGTTGAATTTAAAAGTTGCGGATTCTAGATCCTAATAATAGATAAGGGCTTGAATTAGAGGCTAGTAGAGTTGGACTTGTATGAGGGATATGACTGGCCCAATCTTCCTGTAAATGTGATCTTACTTAGCGAGTGGAAGGTGATTCAACCAATCTTTCAAGATAGCCTTAGAGAAAGAGTATTTATCCAGCTGGACCTTATGGACGGGCTTAGGATTGACAATACCTTGACTTTCCATATCTCTATTACATAAAATAGGAAATGATGTGATTATTTACAACAAGACTACTAGATTTACAATAATGTTAGATATGATATTAATAATTTTACAGCTTTTTCAAAAAAAAAAAATTCTTTTTAAAAATTACGCAACCTTTTACTCACTAAGGGACAATAAAAACTAAATACACATAATATAAGAAATAAAAAATAATTACATAGAAACAAGCAATAGCAAAACTAAAATCAAATAAAAAAATGCAGTATACTACATACTTACGTAATGCAATAGAGGCCAGTAATTAATAAATTATAAGAAGTATTATGAACCCGCGGTCGGAGAGTGCCCTTATATATATGTATATTCAAAATAAGATTTAAAAAGAAATGAAGCTCATGAATACTTATATATAAGGGTTATTATTATTATTATTTTTTAATTTTCCTTTTTTGAAGAAGAATGCTAAACCGTCCACGGATTAATCAAACTTTTCCTATAATTTAGAAATAACCACCTCTTTTTCGACAAGAATGATGTAAGAGGATGGGATCCATAGGTCTTAAGCTCTATAGCTCTAAGACTTTCCAAAGAAAAACCTAGTGGACTACATCAAAACTTAAGTAGGCTTGCCTATCACTGCTAGATGGGGCTAAAGATCTCAGTGACCTAAAAGTTACACAATAGCGGCTCGTTTTAAGTTCTTAAGGTAGCTTAAGTTTGACCACATATAAGCATATAAATAATTGTTAAAATAAACACATACCCCCCTCATGGCCTACATTACTAAAATCCAGTTAATAAAACTATATTACAATGAAAGGAAAATAATACAGAAGTCCATCAATTAATTTTTAATTTTTACACAGTTAGCCTACTAAGTATCCTCAATGAAGTCTCCAATTCTATCGAGCCCCATTTTATTTTCCTTAATTTAATTTATATTAAGCCTAGCCTGCTTAATATAAAATACTTGACATTGAATTAAGGAAATATTTTTCTTTTAAAAAATGTTTTGAAAAAATAAATGAAAAATTGGAGTCGCCAATTAGTTAAATTGCTAAAAAATGAAATTAAAGTTTTCGAATAAAAAAATCCTAATTTAACCACTAGTCTACGAATATTCTAAAAAAAAATAATTTTTAGAAAAATCGAGTTCGAGGACTAACTTATTAAAACTAAGTTATCATGTAAAAATAAAAAAAAATCAATTAATGGGATTTATTTTAATATTTTTCTAAAAATACTAAACTATATACAAATATGTAAAATATAACTAAAATGAATTTTTTATTATTTTTATTACGAATTTTTCAAGAAAAAGAAAAAAAGTTTTTTTTTTTTTATACAGTTGTCTTGAAGGTGTCTACATGCCTACATACTTATTAATCAGGATTAAACAAAGGTAGTTCTTTTTATAAAATATTTAGTGGGTAGATTTTTTTATTTTTGAAAATCAAGCTAGATTTATATTTATTTAACCATTTAATTATTTAAAAAAACTTAAAAAAATCTAATTCTACGAATCTATTTGAAAAAAAAAAAACCTAACCTAACTATATCTTTTTGAAAATCATGGTTAAGATTTTTTTATTTTTCTTTTTAAAATTTACTACGTATCAAAAAATATTTTTTTCTAAATTCTATGTACAAGATACAATAAAATACATATCTAGATACGTATTTTTTCTAAATCTCAATTAAAAGATCTATCATGATACAATCTAGATACGTCTGTTCATACATATCTTTTTAAAATCCCAACTACAAAATACGTTAAGATATTTGTCTAGACATATATCTTTTTAAATCCTAAATGCAAGATACATATCTTCTTTAAAGATACGAATCTTGGAGAAAAAAAATGCAATTTTTGTTAAAGGATGCAATATAGCTAAATGAATAAAAAAAATTGAAACTATCTAAAAAAATTCAAAAAATATGCAAAAAAAATAATAAAAAAACCTATATTAAAAAAAAATTAGTAAAAATAATTATATTAACTAATAAAATAAAAAAAAATAATATATATATATTTTTTTTACCTAGACAAGTTGAGTCGTGTGTGATCGGTGTGCTTGTGATCATATGCGGCATGTGTAAGGTGGCTAATGTGTTCGTCATAGTGAATCGTGTGTGATCATGTGCAACGTGGCTCGTACATAGATAATGGGTAATAGGTAATGTGCGTAGATTGTAATTTGAGTGTGATTGTGTGTTTAAGCGAGTAACATACAGCTATGTCAATATACGTGACTGTACGTCGCGTGTTAGTTGTAGGAGCAGTATAGGCGTGAAGTGTATAACGCGACAGTGTTTGTATGGGTAAAGGAGTGAGCGAGCAGTGTTGTCCGAATGCTATGTGTTTGTGCGTGGTCTATATGTGCAATGTTGCATTGGAGTGTTTAGACGTGGCATGGGATTGTCTCATGTGACATGATCAATGCAAGGGGCATACGACTTGTATGTGGTGTATACAACTTATGTTTGTGTTAGGGTGTTAAGGGATTGTCGGTGTGTTGGTGTTCTACGCAATATCAAGGTATGTGGGTATATACTGTGTCAGGTGTGTGGTTGTACAATTGTGTATAGCAGCTGTATGGGGTTGTGGTGGTATCATGTAAGTGAGGGAGAGAGTTGTGTTATCAAGGGGTATGTCAGGTTGTAAAGTGGTTGATCTATAAGGAAAGCATGTTCATACGAATTGTGTGTGGACATCAGTGAGTGAATTATGTTTGGTGGTGGGTGTTTCGATCAGGGAGGGGGAGGGGGGCGTAGCTGTAAGTGCATGTACAGTAGATGATGGATTACTTAAGTATTGACTATGGACTAGAAGTATTGTGGAGTTTAGGAATTTTTTATGTGACTGGTAAAAACATGTTTAAATTTTACCGACAAATTCCTATTTATAAACCACTCAACCAAATATTTCGTATCTTGTTAAATATAAATTTGCTCCTAACAAACCCCAGACACAATAACAAATCTTAGATACGAAAGATACATTTTAAATTCTTTGAAGATTCGACCTAATTTTTAGAAACCTTACCTTAATTTGGGCTTTCTATTTTCCAAGCCTGATTCAATCCAACTTGATTTAAACTAATAACTCTCTTAATAAATCTTAAGTCTATTTTAACCCAATATAAGTTAGATAAAATCTACTTTATATCGGATTGGACCAAAATTGTTTCAGTGAAGCTCAATCCTTCAATGACTTTTAGAATTTATTAATTTCAATACATACTGTTATCCGATTTGATCCCAAACGACTCGACTTGGCTCAATTTGACACTTTATATTTTTTTATTTTTGTTTCTTATTTTTATTATTTATTTTTTTATTTTGATTTTTGGCTCAATAAAAATATTAAAATAAAATGGTAAAAATGAGATGTTTATAATACCACCTGTTCATTGACATGGAGCAAAAAAGGGATAAATCTTCTTATAGCTATCTTATAGCAGTCTATGTTAGCCCTCAAGAGTAACTGATAGGTAAAGTAATAAAAACATAAATGATAACATATACATACCTACACATAATATCTCTCATCTAAAAAAAAAAAAAAAGCCATAAAGGTGATAATAATCTTATGTGCAATAAATCTAAAAGTTGCATTTAGAAGAAATATAACATCCTTATGTACATACTCACAATAAGTAAATAACAAGACAAAAGGCATATATATCTTAAATTAACAATTATAGTAATAATAAAGATAGTAAAATAAGATAAAAGAAATTAAATACAATAGTATGGCAAACCTTGAATGAATGAAAAGTAAAGATAATAAATTGTAATATTAAGAAAGACAAATATATAAATAATTTTGATTACAAAACAATAATGATAACTATAATATTTTCTTTCCCTTAGCAATAACTAAAGTAAGATGACCATAGAAAGTAGAGAGTTATTGTAAAGAAATACTAGATAGAATATGTTATTAGCAATGACTAAAGTCAATAAATATGAAATTTACAAATGGATCGATAGAAGAAGTTTAGTTCCTAAGCATATAAGTTAGAGAGAAACTAAAGGTTGATTTTAGGAAATCTACGATTCATAAATAGAGATCTAGAACCTCAATAGTAGAATTTTAGAGGCTTATCAAATAAATAGAACAAGGAGAATCAAAGAGAAATTTATGGATAGAAGATGGATAGAGACAATATTAACAAATTTTATTATTGAGAAATTAACTATGATTTGATGGTAATAAGGAAGGGACAAAATTAGCTAGTCTTTGAGCTATATATACCAAAGGATTAAAATAGCATAAATGTGAAATGACAACGGAGTATTTAAGAAGTGTTGTCATTATGGTTCATGTTGTTACGATTGGAGAGAGAAAAAGTTGAATTTTGATGAATTGAGGAGAGATGCATTGATTTTTTACTCCTTCATCTAGTGTTGATAGTGCTATAACCAGCACTAATAAATGGAATGCGGTGGTTTATCAAAATAGGGAATCAAATTTTGAGCTTATGAAAAGCAATAAAGTTGGAGCTCATTGAATAAATAGGAGGAGTGAGTCATTAGGCGTAGATCTGATGAAGGAATTCGAATATCTGAATTACAAATAGACAATTTACAAAATAAACAGAGTGAGTAAGTTGGAGGAAGTGATTTATGGATGAAAGTTGAATCGACTTAAATTATGAACGTTATTTTAGAAGATATTAGTTCTATCCTAATGTTCTTAAGAAAGTAATTCATAAGCCTAAGATTCTTCAAGTCAAAGCAGATTAACAATCAATGTGATAGAAGTATGAATATGAAGGGAGAACGATTGCAAGTGAGATGATTAAAAGTTTATAGTTAAAATACAATCAAAATAGTGTAGTGAATGACAAGGTAAGGGTCGAACTTTATATAATTGGAGACTTATGAACATTAATAGGAGATTATGCATATAACATAGAACTATTTTATTGGGAGACTAATAGTAGACTTAAGTAAAATCTTGTAAGGGGATGTGCACACAGAGACAAAAGGATAAATGTCGAGAGTAAAAGTGAGCAAGTGTATTGAGGCCAAAAGAGTAACATATAATGATGAAAAATCTTATGGAAGTATTAGACAAGAAAGCATATAATAAATCTAAGTAATTTAGTAAGATAGAATAATTCTAAAAAGAAGTTGGAAAGAAAGAGTTGATATCGGGGTTATGAGAAAGACAATTGCAAATACATAACTTAAGGAGCAAAAGTATAGTATGGACTAAAAATGTGGACAAAATGAAGTAATTGGCAATTGGAAAGGTAAAAACTATAATATTTAGAATATTAACTATTGATCTTGAGGATAACTGGGAAGATAATGAAGGAATAAGAGAATATAAGATGGCTAGGAGTAAGTGAGAAGTAAATGCTAAGGGAAACTTTAGAATGGATACCATTAGAAGTTGGATTGAATGTTAGAAGTGGTATATGAGGATTGCGAAATAGATGAACTCTATATAAGGAAGTTGCAAGGAAGCATGGCCATAAATACTAGAAGATTATAGTTGTTATAAAGCAATGAGACTAGAGAAGTAACGTATACAAACTAGAGTTCTTAGGAAAAAAAAAAAAAAAAAAGAAAGAATCAAGTCAAAGTAATAGTGAAAGATGTGGTAAAGGGAGAACCTCAAGTAATTGAAGACTCACGAATGATCATGGGAGACATGAGGATGCTAGGTAAACAACACAGATAATCAAATACAAAAAAGGCAATAGTCAAGTAAGTTAAAGCATACATTAGCATTACTAGGAAGTTAAAGAAAACTGCAGAAATAAGTATACAAAGTCACCTTAGAGTTCATCAACTTTTGAGGACGAAAGTTTCTTTAAGAGTGTTAAGATGTAACACCTAGGAAATTCAAGTCAAATGTAAAATGGAATAAAGAAAAACCCATTAAAATAAAAGGCAAGGTAGCATTGTAATTTGATAATTTAAGTAGAGAGTATAACAAGAATTATAGAACATTAAGGTTACACGATTGACTTAGTTTTAAAAGCTTTCCTTTGCCATTTGCTACAGATACAAATTGGCAACAGAGAGGAAGAGCTATTGTCTTAATCGACTGAGTAACCTTAAGTAAGATTCGAAGAAAAGGTGCTTTATCTACCTATCTTTTATGAGTTTCATAAGTGAATAAGAGATTTAATGTCGTTTGGGATGTCGAATTGTTGTACACCGTCAAATATGGGTGGAGAAAAGAGGTTCTATGGTGGAAGAATAATCAAAGGTAAGGAAAAGCATTGAAATCAAAGCAAATTACAATTCTTGATGAGTTCTAATTAGATTTAATGTTTTAGGGCTGATCGTTTGGTAGTTATGCAGAAGTAACAATCGGGATTTTGTAAGATCTCACAAAGAATCCAAGTATAATAAAATTCATATTTAATTAGTGAATAACTTATTACAAGTAGAAAAGAAAAACTTAGAATGGTATAAACTATGATATGAATTGGAATCACTAACTTGAGATGGAGATTGGTGAATCAAAATCAAAAGGAGGGGAGTTTTGGCAAAATACTAAGAACATAGTCAGTAAACATAGTCGTGCTTCTGACCGTGACTCCCATGGGTATGCAAGACTTGATATGGGTATAGTCTTGAGGAGGAGTTGAGAAGCAAAGAGGATCATGGTCTAAAATCATGAGCATGACCATAATCATGATCATTAAAGGTAAAGTCTAAGGAGGAGCACGAGTAAGGAACATGACCCTGCTCTTGAGCATGAACCCCAAGAATGTTTTCCTTTGAGCTTTTACTCTAAGTTTAGCCGTATCCAACCTAACAACCTAAGATTAACTATAAAGTTAACTAGTTCATGGATTTAAGAGAGAATTCACACAGGCTTTAAGGTTAGTGTTTTTGCTATTATAGGTACTTTTACTTTTGATTGCATTGTTTAAACTAAATCAATTTCTCTAGGTATGTGACACTTATGCGTTATTTGTGATTGTTAAGCTAGATTTTATATTTGTATATATGCTCAAAATTACTAATTGAATATCCAACTTAAGTTATCTTTGCTTGCTTCTTGTATGTGACTCAACCTAAAGGCTTGGGGTGATAGATCCATAGGGAGCAACCCTGATGATCCATGCAATGTGTTGTTTCTAGTAGAATCCTACATGGAAATGATCTAGAGTAAATTTAGGTTGAAATAGATGGGGCTCGAAGTGACATGTCCAATATGGGATTGTAGAGAGGCTCGAAGTAGTATGTGAAACTGTAGGTTGTAGAGAGGCTCGAAAAGGTATGCCCAACTACTAGGATGATGAGTTTGACTGTATTGTGACAGAGGTTATAAGAACCTTCTTTGCATAACGCGTGATTGGCTAATACAAAGATAAATAAATTATTGTGTGTGATTTACTTGCTTACATTTTTGCATGTAATTATGTTTGGTTTGCTCTTGTGCATGTCTATGTGTGTTACTAACTGAGTTTCGACTCACTCCTTATATTTTTCAAATGCAGGAACTATTGATGCACAAAAAGACTAAATTTATGGAGATACTTATGACTAACTTAGGGATGGAAGAGCGTCGACTTATATTTTATCAAAAGAAGAAACTAAGAGATTGAAAGTTAAAATATTTTTAGCCTTATTTGGCTACCGATTATTGTTTAAGAATTGATTGTTTCATTTGAAAGTTATTTTGACTTAATTTGAAGAATTAAAATTATGACGATATTTGATAGTTATTGCAAAAGCTTTTGGAGTTTTAGTTGTTCGCTACACCTAACATGTAATTAGAGGATAGAGATATGCGACGATCTGTAGTGTCCTAAGTTTTGAGATGTTACAGTAAATAAGTCTAATTTTATAAGAATTTTGTTAAGTATTTAATTTTATAAGAAGGTTGTGTATATTTCTTATCTTATTTTAAAAAATATACAATTTGATGATGGTAATAAAATAATACCTAAAAGAGGGGGAAATAAATCTCAATGGTGATGCTAAATCTCAATGGAGCCCAAAGAAGCATGAACCAAATCATAAAGTGTACCAAGTCGAAACTTGTCGCCATCAAACAATGCTTTCCTTATGGGACAATAGAATTGTGAAACATATGTTTACAAAGTAAGCTGACGTTGGGAGCGGCAAGGCACAGGTTGCTTGTGGGGTCGCATATATAGAGGGAACAAAAGAGATGACCCATCTTGAAGCATGCATGATAAGCTTCTTGTCGACTTCTGGTGGGCAAATCATCGATTTTGCGGGGTTGTCAAGGAGCAATTTATTTAGTTTTGTAGTCCTTGTTCGCTTCTAATAAATAATATGTTGTTGTGGAACGACAGCCAAGTAATGACGCCTATATGTGTAGATCAAAGTTTTAATCATAACTTTTTCTTTTCTTTTCTTTTTTTTTTTTTTAGTTTCTCGTAAATAATTTTAACTTATAGATTCAAGCAAGTTGTTGTCCATACTCATCTAGAGGAGAGGAGGATTTACAAGGAGAGATTTTTTCTTTAAGAAAAAAAAAAAAAATTCATTTTCAACTGAAGAGCCATCGGCTCAAGTATGTAGAAACAACCCTTAGGTGTAGTTTCAAGCATTAACATGCACAAAAGCTAATGGCCAATATATATCGATATATGTATTTGTATAATTTTTCACTGTCTTACTTTTTCTCTCCAACAAAATTTCTCAAACCCTTCCTTTATTTCTTAGCATGTTAGCTTATTCTACTAATCATATAGATAGCATTTGATTAATAAAACTAAATAATATAACCATAATTAGATGACATAGTATGAAAAGAAAAGAGCATTAAATGCTCTTGTATCACATTTGGTATGTGTAGTACATGATAGTTTTTTTTTTTTTTTTTTATAATTGAAACATTAAAAAACTATAAAAAAAAAATTAATTATTCATGTGATATATGATAATAAAGTTCAGTACTGTGATTTGAGAACTTGGTATTATATTATTTTTAGAATTTTAAATATATATATTTATTTTGTATCGTTAAATAGATTTTTGTACCGTTAAATATATAGTATAAATTTTTAATTTTAGTGAAACATTTCATAACCTTTTTATCCAATCATTTCAGTCAATATATAAACCAAACAATAGATTAAAGAATTTATCTAGTATTGTATCACAAAAATATAGCAAACAAACGACAGGATAATCTAATATTCATTCTATTCATTTCAGGGTTAGTAATAAAAAGATGCAAATGAAATATGATATGATACATCTAATTGCAAAACATAGAAGGGTTACAAATTAAAAATGTATAGATCAATATCTCTTTCATGTCCTAAATTAATTAAATTATGAAAAAGATATTAATGAGAATGAGAATTCTATGAATGATTCTGAATTCTTTGCATATTTTGAAAGGGTGAAACACATATCAAACAATTTTTTTAAAAAATTACATAACTATGAATTATATGAAAAACAAAAACTATAACAATATTAACCTTATATCACATCTTTAAAATGTGACACCCTTAACAATAGAAATCTTGCATTTAAAAAATACAATAATGGTAAAGTACTAATAAGCTTGAATTACATTTTAAAAATATAATACTACTATTAGCAAATTATTGCATTTCAAAAATGCGATATAAGCTTAGTTTAATTTGAAAAAGTTGGAGTGATACAAGCATTATATTACATTTATAAAATGTAACATATTCATATTAGATCATTATCACATTTGATGAATGTGATAAAAACTTGATCTATGATAAATTAAATCGTTTTTTTTTTTTTTCAATTATGCTCAAACGGGTGTAACTTTTGATATAGGAAAAAATTTTTTTATTATTATATGTTTTCGAGGACTAGTTCTCAAGCATTACAATAAAATAGTTAGGGTTCACCCAATTGATATCATTTTGGGCTTAAAAAACGTTATTTAAGGTTCGTTACTAGTCCCTTTTATTTTTAGGTGATATTTTGGTCGTTTTAGGGATTGTTTTTACGTTAAAATAGATTTTTTTTTTAATCCTTGCTTGTTTCTTTAGAAACAATTATTTAAGGAATAATAGAATTGTGAATTGTTTTTTTGTATTTTCTGTATTATACTCGTGTCGCATCTTTAACATACGATGGATTTTGGGATCTTGGGAAGTCTATCCGCATCTTACTGGTAGTTTGAAGGCATCCATTCACAATTATCTCAAAAGGAAATATAAATAAATATTTTCCTGGTACAATTTCATCATTATGCAAATGGATTTACCAGCTATCAATGTCTATCTAAATGTAAGTGATTCCAGATTCTAGAAGAAAACCTTAGATCTAAAATCAACAAATATTTTGAAAATACCGTCTTGATTCATTTTCATTTTCTCGGGCGGTACATGATTCTCTTTGCATTTTCTTGTATTAAATCCGAAGCAGACACGGAAACATTGAAAGAAACAAGGTACTGAAATCATATTTTCATGAATACAATTACAAACATAGAAGAAACATGTTCTAGGTAATAAATACTACAGAACTGGCACCAAATTAAGACTACTGGTGCACCTAATCCCCTTGACACGGAGAACAGGTATTGCTAAAAGATGGAGCCACGATAACTGAAGAATAAACCTTAGAACTGCCAATAGTTGACAGCCCACCTGCATACCCAAATCCGTCTTTACGATCCATGTTTGATGAACAAACTATTGTGTCTTCAACCAATGTATCGAAATCCCTCGATCCGAAACTCCTCCCAATGTTTTGATCCTTCTCGGGAACAGCCAAAATGTGTGCGTTAGTAGTAGTCAATGATGAATTTGCTTGGTGCTTCATATTGGCATGCCAAAGTAGTTCACAAGCTCTTGGATTCTGCCCCAACATACTGTAAATATTACTCCCTACATGGTTGTGCACTGTGCTGCGCCACGGGAAATTAGTCCTGGCGTTGTGGCCTCTGAGAAGCCGGGCTGCGGTGTCATAAGCCCGGGCAGCTTCTTCTGGTGTGTTGAAAGTGCCTAACCAAAGCCTCAACTTCAGGGTGGAATCCTTGATTTCAGCAACCCATCTTCCTGAAGGCCTTTGTCTCACTCCTAGGAATCTTCTTTTGGGAAGCATCATGGGTATTGTTTTTCCCGTGTTTTGTTGATTACTGCGTTTTGAAGTATCCCGTGAAGGATCAGAATGAGAGCTCACGGTGTAATACATGACTAGTTTTTCCAATGTGAAAGGATGAGCCTAATGCGATGCTGAAAGGAATTTTATGTTGATATTATATTGGACTGCTCATGACTAATGGTGATGCTGATAATGTCACATTAATTTGTCTTATTTACGATTGATTAAAGTACAACAAAAAAGTTATAGAGTAGTGCTAAAGCTAGAGACACTAAGGGGTAGTAGAATCCAAATTAGTGTGTTAGGTTCACAGATATTTGACCTCCGAAAAATGATGTGTCTAAGTACAACACGGCTAGTTCTTATTGTTATTTTATTTTATTTATTTATTTTTTTTTGCATCATTTTGGAGAATTTGCTTCAACATACTATATGTAGAGTAGGTGAAAAACCATCCAACTTAAATTATATAGTACTTGATTCTATCTCAAACTTGACTTTAAAATTTAAAACTTAAACTTAAATTTTTTATTTTAAACTCAGTTGAAGCATAAGTACCTTCGGAATACTACCACCAAAAATACAATTTTGCTGCTAAATCTAGTTGTGGCCTAAAGTTGATCGCTTATGATATAAACGTTCTATTAAGATTTGATGAGTGAAAAACCTAGAGTCGCAGAATTTTTTATATGGTGCTTTTCTTCATTTAAATCCTTCATATTTTATATCATCACATCAAGAAAAAAACCGTAAACATGAGAAGTACCAATGGAGGGACTTATTTGATGCAATAATATGCATAGAAGAGACTAAAAAGATCCATCTTAAATATTAATTTGTCTTGATTGAATCTTACTGTATATTTAGAGGACAAGGATCTAATTATATAATTCAAATACTTCAGGAGGCGGACAGTCATTCGCATATCTTAGAGGATAAATTAAGCCAAAATTAGGTCTAGAGCTTAAACACACGGTAATAAATGTGTATCCCCTAAAGCTGCATGTCATGAGTGGACTTATATTCCAGACTCCCAAAGGAATATTCAACATTTGAAGTTTTAGATATACATATATCTTAAGTTCGTGCTGAGGCCCCTAAAATTTTTATTTGCAAGCCTATGAACGTCGATGATTTTAAGGCATTAGCAACAATTTTAAAGGTATTTGCATGTTTCTTAGAAGCTATTGAAAGATAAAGACACCTATGGATGTTTGGCTAGGAAATATGCACATCAATAGGATATATTTGCCATATTATATACATATATGATGTTATCATGATTCGTGTGTTTTCCTGTACTTTGTTACTTGTTTAGATCTTAATCATATTTTAATATGATGTTTTTGTTTTCTTATGAGGAAGCATCGCTAATACTTATTGGCTTGTACCTGTCAACTCAAAGTCCGAACATGCAAAACCCGCAATAAATGACATGAGGCCAACAGATATCTAACCAAAGATCTAATTTTAGTTATCTTAATTGAGACGAACTTTTACTTTCATTGCATGAGGTGGATTATCAGTTCTAACAGTATATACATCAGAAACTTCCAAATTAAATGTAATTATGATGTCGTTAAATGATATTATAATGAACAATTAAGATGCTAATATGTGTTAGTTTAGGGCAAGCAATGCCCCATCTATAATACATCCAATAGCCTCCAAACAAAACACGCACCTCAACAGTCCAAATACCAACACAACAAGCACGTTTCCATCTCCTGCTCTTGCACATAAAAAATAGTGTTGGGCTTTTGTCATATATGGATGGCTTCGTCAGTCCGCAACACTTGCTCCCTTTGGGAAAGAGTCCATCGTTGGGACAACTTTAATCATCTCTGGTTTATGTTTTTTTTTTTTTTCTTTCTTTCAAAATTTATTTCTAAAGTTGCAAATGCTAAATAGCATATTCAATCAAAATTTTACTTATATAATATGTTATCACAGCTCTAATTATTCATGTTTATACTTTTTCAACTAATAAATGTTTATAGTATCATCTATTTAAAGATGATAGAATAATACATTTGATAAATAAAAATTTGATCGAATAGAATATTTAACAATTTTAAACTTTGGGTCTGAAATCAATAAGTAAAAATTGTTGGGTACAACTAAAAACTTAGCTGTAGGAAAATGATAAAAGTAAGTTAATTAAAAAAAAAAAAAAAAAAAAAGATAGAGCTGCGGAGGAATTTTCTCGTTATTTCATTCTTTGAATCTCTAAGTACAAAATAATGGACATGATGTCCTTTTCTAGTACATGAGGGGCAGCAAAAAATACGGCTGGAAAATTCTACACAATTGACCAACAGTGAAGTGGCTTTATATGATTGGATATTGCAAAGTACAGTAAGAAGCATTCTAGCTGCAATTTAATAATACAAAAGGAGGATCCAGCTGTCATTAGGAGATAACAAGTTGTCCCTTATCCAATATTAACATGCAAAAACTGTCATTAATTCTTTATGAAGTAAATCTTCAAATGCCAACGGTAATTTTCCTTAGCGTGAAGTAATATGTTCCATCGCAAATTTGACGTGATGAGTACGTGAGCAAATTGCACTCCCTCTTGATTTGTAATTTTATAACATCTTCTAAATTACTCAAATTTTTCTATTGTTACCGCTTTAATAAATATATCTCTGAGTTACTCTTTCATATTAACAAATTCAAGTTGAATTTCACCTTTTTCTATCAAATTCCTTATAGAGCGATGTCACAACTAGATATGCTCTGTCCTTTCATGAAATATTCGATTTTTTTTGTCATGACAATAGTTAACATATTATCACAATGGATGATTGTAGGGGTTTCTTAGCTTTGTTTTAAATCTGGTAAAATTCTTTTTAGCCATATTGCTTCACATGCTGAATCTGTGGTGACTATATACTTAGCTTCAAATGAAGATAATAATACCATTTTCTGTTTCTTTGATAACCATGATATGATATTTGATCTTATGCTAAACACATATTCAGATGTACTTTTTCAATTATCAATGGATCTAGCCCCAATTGCTATCTGTATATCCAATGAACTTGAATTCTTTCTCTTTTGTGTAATGAATACCATAATTTTTAGTACCCTATAAATATCGTATGCATAATGTAATTTGCTAGAAGTTTGCATAAATCTTGAGATCAAACTGACTAAGTAAACAATATCTAACCTTGTATTAGTCAAATAAATCAAGGACCTAACCAAACTTCTATAAATCTTTGCATCTATTTTTTGTGCTTCATCTTCTAATTGCAATTTCTCATTTTTTGCAAGTGGAGTAAAAATTAGCTTGCAGTTACTCAGATGAAACCTTTTCAATAAATCTTTCAATGTATTTTTCTTGAGAAATAAATATTTGTTCCTTGGATTAACATACTTGAATACTAAGAAAATACTTCATGTGACCCAAATCTATCATCTCATACTCTTTCATCATTACAATTTTAAATTCATCCAACATTGGTTGAGTTAAACCTGTATAGATCAAGTCATCCATGTATAAACAAATAATAAGAAAATCATGTGTACCTTTCTTTTTAATGTAAAGTGAAGATTCACTTCGACTCCTCTGAAAATTATTTTTTTAGAAAAATAGCCATTAATTTTACTATTCCATGCACAAGATGCTTGCTTTAAACCATATAATGCCTTATGTAGGCGACAAACTTTATTTTCTTGGCCTTTGATAATATATTCTTCAGATTGCTCCACATAAACCTCCTCTTGTAATTCTCCATTTAAGAAGATTAATTTAACATCTAATTGAAATATTGGTGATTCTAATTGTGTAGCTAAAGCAAGAACAGTTATGATAGTTTCCACGCATACTACTAGAGCAAAAGTTTTATTGAAATCAATACCAGGATGTTGTGAATATCCCTTGGCCACAAGATAAGCTTTATGTTTCTAAATTGATCCATCTTTTTTATATTTGGTCTTATAAACCCATTTCAGTCCAATAACTTATTTATCATCAAGAAGATCAACAAGCTCCCAAGTGCGATTTTTCTCAATAGTTTCCATTTTATCATGCATGGCCTTTATCCATATTTCTTCATTTGCAACTTCTTCATAATTTTGTGGTTTACTTGTGAAAAATGCAAATTCACATGATTCATAAATATCGTGCAAGAAACGTACCTTCTTGATTGGACTTTTTAACTATGGATAAAATTCTTGTACACTCACTGGTGTGAATGTGGTTAGATTTGCTAATGTACTAGAAACTTCTGGAGAACTTGGAATTGAACATGATTGAGGATTAGATCTGGTTGTATGACATTAGATCCTAGAGGCAAAATTCTTTGAATAACTAGAGTTTTCTCTTTCTAATCCCATGCTCCATCTTCATAAAAAAATAATATCTCTTAAAATAATCAATTTATTCGTCTTTGGATTAACATGATGATATCCTTTAGATTCATCACCAAAACTAGTAAAAATATTTTTTTCTCCTTTCCAATCAAACTTTTATCTCTTCTAAGATGGAATAAGAGAATGTAAGACATCGAAATATCTTCAAAAGATTAATTTGTGGTTTTCACTTATACTAAGCTTGGTAAGGAGTCTCATTTAGAATTGCTTTTATTGGAGATCTATTTAGTATATAAACAGCAGTATCGATTACTTCAACCCAATAGCTACTTGGAAGACCTTTCCTTATAGCCATCTCTACAATAGTACGATTTTTATACTCAGCAACACCATTTTGCTATGGAGTATGTCGTACTGTCAACTGCCTTTTGTTCCAACTTCTTTGCAATAATTTTGGAAATCATTGGCTGTATATTCACTTCCACAATTAGTTTGTAGAACTTTTAACTTATATCCAGTCTGTCTTTCCACCATAGCTTTAAACTTAAGAAAAGTGAAAAATGCTTATGACTTTTGCTTTAAGAAATATATCTATGTTATCCTTGTATAATCATCCATAAACAAGATAAAGAACCAATTGCCATTTAATGATGGTGTTCTTGTTGGTCTAAATATATCATAATGAACTGACGCGAGTGGTGCTTTGGCTCTACAAGCTATCTTTGGGAATGGCAATCTTTACATTTTTCCATATACACATCCTTCACATACTTTCTCAAGTGATGAAATATTTGGCAAACTATATATTTTTCTCTTTCAATAATTGAAGTCCCTTAAAACTTAGATGGCCATATCTCAAATGCCATAAGTACGACTCATCATTTTTCACACTTTGCAAAGCAACTTCTTCATTAAGAGGTATAGATAAAGGAAAAACTTTATTCCTACTCATCCTTACTTTTGCCACCATGCGATTCTTCTTTTTATCAATAATAATGAATGCATCATTATCAAAATTAACCTTATAACCTCTTTGTAGTAATTGGCCAATACTTAATAAATTCTGAGTTAAGCTAGGGATGTAATGAACATCATAAATCGGTTTTAAGTTGCCTTGTTTTGTGTTGATAGCAATAGCTCCTTTTTTTAGTAATTTCATGAGTCTTACTATCTCCAAGCTTTACTTTAGATAAGAATTTATCATCAAGCTCTACAAACAACTCTTTGTTCCCAATCATATGATTATCGTAACCATTATCAATATACCAAATATTCTCAAATGATTGTTCAGCATTCATGTAAGAATAGAATACCTATTTTTCTTGATTTTTCTCAAAATAATTTGCATTTTTATCCTTTGCTCGATCCTTATAATAATAATCCCTTTCTGAATGATTAGGATTTTTGCACCTTTTGCATTGAAAATGACAAGTTTTGGAGTCATGCCAAAATTTCATGCATATTTGACATTGAGACATTGCTTCTAGAATTAAATTATCTTCTTCTACCATGACCTCGAGAACTTTAGAATCTACTATCTCCATGAGTATAATTAGAAGAACTACCATCACTATTTTCACTTTTATCTTGCCAGTTGTGTTGCTTGTTGCTATTAACCTTCGAATCGAAGGCTAGCTCTAGATTTTGAGTAGAGAATCTGCTCATACGCTTCTCATGGGCTTCAAGTGATCCTATAAGCTCATTCAAACTCATTGTAGATAAATCATTGGATTCTTCAATTACAGTAGCTATATGCTCAAATTTAGCAAGTAAGCTTCTCAAAACTTTCTCAACAATTCTCTTATCAGGAATAGTATCTCCATATCCTCTAATTTGATTGATGATAATTGAAACTCTAGAGAAGAATCCTTGCACTTGCTCATTATTTTTCATATATAAATTATCAAACTCTCCCTATAGATTTTAGTATTTGATGGAAATTACTTTATCATGACTTCCATATTGCTTCCTCAAAATTTCCCAAGAGTCATGTGACGTAGTTGTACCAATAATTTGTAAACAAATCGATTGACTAACCTCTTGTTGAATGAAAGACAATGCTCTAGTGTCTTCTATAGTATTTTCTTTGTGCTCTTTTCTTTTACTTTTACCTCTAAGTTGACAGTAACAGTTTCATAATCGTTTTTGACAATATTGCACAAGTCTTGTAAGATAAATAATGTTCTCATCATTATATTCCATATATTATATTTTTCATCAATAAATATAGGAATACTTTGTTGGAAGAAATTGAAAGTACCATTGTTTGTTGATGCCATGTTTATGGTTTATGTGTATATGTGTTTGTGTGTTTAGTAATATAGGATTGAAAGGCGTTTTAGCTCCGATACCAAAAATATGTTGGTACAACTAAAAACTTGGCTAGGGAAAAGTGATAAAAGTAAGTTAATTACAAAAAAAAAAGGATAGAGCTACGGAGGAATTTTCTCATTATTTGATTCTTTGACTCTCCAAATACAAAATAATGGATATGATGTCCTTTTATAGTACATCAACGGCGGCAAAAAATACGGCTGGAAAATTCTACACAATTAACCAATAGTGAAGTGGCTTTATATGATTGGATATTGCAAAGTACACTAAGGAGAATTCTAGCTGCTATTTAATAATACAAAAGGAGGATCCAAGTGTCATTAGGAGATAACAAGTTGTCCCTTATCCAATATTAACATGCAAAAGCTGTCATTACTTCTTTTATGAAATAAATCTTCAAATGCCAGCAATAATTGTCCTTAGTGTGAAGTAATATGTTCCATCGCAAATCTGACACGAAGAGTACATGAGCAAATTGCATGTTATATTTTTAACAAAAATTCAATTAAATATGATATTTAATTATTTTCAAACTCTTTGGTGTAAAAGTAAAAAAATACACAAAACTCATATGATATTTTTTTTCTTTTAACATTATCCCAATTTCATTTTTATCATGTAAAGAAGTAATATGTAGATTCAATCTTCGCTTATTTCTTTTTTTTTTTTTTTTNCACTTCTTTGCCTTGGAGAATACTAACCCAGCACCACGAATCTGTAGCTCCTCTTTTTGCTTGAAGAAAGGACATATGTGGATAGTAGATGCCCTTCAACACTGTAGCCCACAGAGCATTTTCTTCACTGTGCAATCTCCAAGCAAGCTTTATGAGTAAGGCTATGTTAAAAGCATTCAAATCTTTGAAACCCAATCCACCCAGTGATTTATGTGAAACTTGTACTTGTACGATTAAGTTGGATAGTCAATTTAAAATATTTAAGAAAATAACCTAATTAAATTAGAAATATATGAGGAGCTTCATAATATTAGTTAATGAGATCTAATAGATTTAAAATTTGAAAATATAATAAAATATTAAAAATATAGTTAAAATAATAAAAATTTATTATATTATTATATTATTATCAATTGCATGCAAATTAGATTTTAGAAATTAACGAATACTTGAGATAAATTATAAGTGCAATATAAATTACATTGTATGTGAAATAATATATAGAAGATATGTATATATACCGAGTGTAATTATTATGTCAATATATACACTCATAATTATCAAGAATACTCGAAATTGGGTAAAATTTACTAAATAAATTAATTAAAAAAGGGAAAAAAACCATAAAAAAAATTAGACAACCAAGAAACGTGCATGGATGTGTGGCAAGGAATTTGATTAACATTAAGATAAGAACTCATCTTTTTTTGGAAACTTAAACCTTGTTCTTTAAACATGTTAATTGTGATTAAAAAAACAAAACAACTCTTAACCATTGTAAGAAAAAACAATTTGTTGTACTTGATGGAAGCATTACTTATTTGAGCTCTAGGAAAACTCTAGGGAAAGAAAAATAAATATAGAAAGAGAAGAAAGGAGTTTCAGTTAAAGGGTGTTATTTATTACACAAGCTCTAGTTTAGTTTAGATTCGTGTACATGCATGATATCTCATAACGAATCAAATAACATCATGTGTACATGCATGATATCTGCTTGTATATGCATGATATCTAACTGACTTGGTTGAAAACCTTAATTGTGTTTATGTTGGATACATACTTCCGTCTTTATCCCACTTATTGAGTAAATTGTTGCTCATTCCTTTATAATGGTCTCGCAAGTTCATAATAGACATTGAGCATGCTATCTAAATCTTAAAGATTAGACATGGGATCGGGACGTGAGAATTATGAAGACTTAGCTAAACAATGTCCTGAATGTCAACTTACTAACTCTTGAACTTGTATAACCAACATGATAATCAAGTGACCCTCTACTGCTAACATGGTAATCAAGTTTAGTAAACCTATATAGATTTGTATAATCATTTTTCTAATCAAGTGACCCTCTACTACTAACATGGTAATCAAGTCTAGTAAAACTATATAGATTTGTATAACCATTTTTCTTGAACTTGTAATTAATTCTCCTTCATATGCAACTTTGTAAATCCTTGTAATTTTTGAGGATTTTACTAAACACCACTTTTCAAACTCAAATTTTTTGAAGAACTATAGTTACAAAAAATCAAGTTTTTATAATCATTTTTCAAGATTATAGCACAGGTTTATAACAAATAAGTACATAATTAAATGCTTCAAAATGATTAAGTTGAATTCACCTCGTATAAACTAGGTTTACAGTAATAGTCGTAAGGTTAACTTTTATTTTAGAATAGTTCACACAAGAGATTATTATGACTTTACTTCTTTAGAGTGTAATAGTTTTGAGTTGATATTAGATCATTATTTTTAAGAACCCGCTTAAAGTGTGATTCTTAAAAATTTACTTTAAAGTGTCGTAAATAAAATTAGCTAGATAACGTAGGAAAACATTAAGAACGGGACATAAGTGAGTCATAAAAGATTTAGAATATAGGTTTATATTTACTATATATATATATATATATATACCAAGAAAAGATAAGCTGTATTAATATCACTTTTGAATTATAAAAGACAGTAATATTCCATGAATTTTATGTAAAAATATGTTGAAATGACTTTTCTAATATTTTACATGAATTTTATGTAAAAATAGTTATCATACTTTTATAAAGTATCGTTAGTAATATAACCATAGCATATAACCTCTTTATTCTTCTTTTATAGCACTTTAAATGATTGTTTGTTATCTTTTTGTGTTTAAAATTTTATTATAAGTCAATGAATGAAAAAAACTTAGAGAAGCAAATCCGAAAAACGACTTTGAAGCTCGTTTTATCGAGATGCACTAGAATTTTTTAGGCTAGTTTAAGCTGAACAAATAAAAGAGATTAGAAATTTTTTGAAAATTTTATTCAGAAAAATATTTTCCCTAAAAAGAGGGGCCAACTTAATTAGAACGTGGTTGATCATTCTATTTCAAAACTTGTTTCAGTTTTCAAGGAGATAAATTTGAATTATTTTCTTAATCAATAAATTCCAATGATGACACCTATTTAATCAGTACAAATTAAAAAACTTTCATGTAACTTTAATAGAGAAACGTCCCAAGCGTTTCTGGAAACAGGTGTCGCTTTCTTAGTACAGCAGATGTAGAAACAAAATGATCAATCTGTAATTTAGACCAAACATAGGACGGAAATCATCAACATTATATTATTATAAACTTCTTTTCTTTCCTTTTCTTCTATTTTATTCAATTAAGTCTAAATGATTTCTATACGTATCAAATGTGACAAAAAGAAAAGATAATCATAATTAAATTACTCCATAATGAATTAAAAGCGTACAAAAACTTACTTCTACACCAGCTGGCAAAATAATAATAATAATAAAAAACAATAATGAAGAAAAATTAATACAAGTTTATCAATAAGCAGCTAAATATTAATAATTAAAAGTTAATAAAAATTATACTGACCCAATTAGCTACAAACATTAACGAATTAAAACTAGAACAAATAAATGACCAATCATACGAACATTTTTCAATTCCCTTAACAAGTCTATTCTAGCATTCAAGCATAACCCCTAAATCTAATGAACCTATTGTCTGATCTATTGTTCTTGGTGGCACAGCAACCTATGGAGTATACGATGATGAAGAACACGATGAGACAAATATTGATTACAAGCAGCATTCTCCATTCCCGCTTGACGTTGGCAAGAAAACCTCCTTTGCATGAGTTACAACCGTAGCATAGTTTGTCGGGATGGTTGCTCCACAAGGCGCAGTCATCGACCGGTGTTGCTTCCGCCATAGCCGACGTGGGGACAATGGTCCAGTAGGTTGCGTTTACGAATCCGAAACCGCATGAGGCTGGAGGTTTGCAACAGCCAGACTAAAAAAAGGAGATATCATATAATCATAAAATTAATCAGCTATATATGTTTAAAAAAACCATGTTGTATTTAAATTCAGTGTTGACAGACATAATTACGTTAATTCGGGAAGAATATATAAAACATATGTAATATTCATTCTGGATAAATTTCCAACAATTTTTACAGAATTAGTTTTCATATAAACAGCATATACAATATAAATAATATTTTAAAATAAAAAAAAAAAGACCATTTACTGCTGTAATAGAAATTCTCCAAGACTTGTGAAATCAGAATAAGTCAAACCATTCAGTATGTAGTCAAATTAGAATAGCGCATTTATTGACCTAATTTATAGTAGACAGCAAATAATCTTAATTACGGTATAAATTCTTTATTTGCTGATAGATGGTGGTCTTCAAAATTCATGTGGGTTCAAATTATTATGATAATTTTTCTTATTATAGGGAATTAACAGAGAAATTGTAATTTACCTGTATAGGAGACAGTTTCTTCTTGTAAAAATCAGCAGCTGTATGAATATTACTATCCTCAGCAAGACTCTTGCAAACTTGAGCATCAACCAAACAACTCTTAATCTGATTCCATCTTTTTCCACCAACCACATGCTTTCTCAACCAATGCGAGTAATCCCCCAGCCGATACTCCTTAATCCCTACGCTGGAAACCACCTTTCCCGCATGGTCGTTGGTCACCACGAATACAAAGACCGTAAAGACCACTAACCCTAGTAGGAACACAAACATCAATGTCAAGTATAGGTAGAGGGCAGAATTAACCCTACCGAATGAACCGACCAGCCCGATCATGGACACGACGAGCAGCACAATTCCGATTATTAAGAGGGGTTTCTCAAGGAACCGCTGGCAAACGGTAGTGGCAGTGAGGTGCAGGTAGATTGAGAAACCAATCATGGCGATGGAAACTACCGCGGTTATTGAGTTAAGAACTCCTACGAAAGTATTACTAAAGCGAACCATGGCGTGTGTAATTTGTGCTTGAAGTAATAGCACACTATGTGAAATTCTACTGTTAAATAGAAGAAAAGAGAGAAATACTTTGAGATGATGAGAATGTACAAGTCGATTGGTTTTTTAAACTATTTCTGGAGTCCTTTTTATTCGAATTTTGAAGAAAGGAGGAGTTATTACAGATGCACGTAAGTAGGTGTTTTGGTGACGTGGTGAATTCCTATTGGAAGAGGTTTGGAGATGATGGCAAAGTGGGGTTTAAAGATGGTTTTTACGTGGGACGTGGGAGATCATATTGCATTTGTTTGCATGTAGTGGGAGTTGCGGCCGTGGGAAGAGGACGTTATCTCTCTTTTTTCTCTCTCTCTCTCTCTCTCTCTCTCTCTCTCTTTTCCTTCCCTCCTTACAAGAAATAGCAAATAGAAGTTGCAGGGGAAAATCAATGGACGGTTTAGATTTAATGAGACTAAATAGACGGTGAAGATCAATCACCGTAACATGTAATTGCTTCTTTTTTTTTCTATATTATATAGAGGGTGCTTGTATACCGTAATAAAAGAGTAGCAGTTAGTTTTCGAAATGCTATAATATCATTATACATGAAAAATAATACATCATATTACTACCATTGTTATTGTCCTTATTATAATTATTATTGGGAGAATTACGTTTATACTCGAAAATGAAAGTTAATATATTTCTCATATATTATGTACAGTACTTATAAAGGAATAGAATGTAATAGAATTTGTTGATTATAGGATTCTATTGGTGAATTTTTAGGAGAATTAAAATCTAGGTAAATTGCTTCGAAAAAAGAATACGGTTTTATCCGAAGTGGCCACTCCGATATTTAAGTCGGTATCTAGTGTGTAAGGAGAATAAGGATGTAAGAATACAATAAGTAAGCTAATTATGCAAAGAGTATAAATGGCTTACAGTTGAGATATTAATTAATATTTATAAAGGAGGGCTATCGAAAGTTAAGGGACTAATAATAGCACTTTGTCACATCCGCACGTCTTAGGTAATGGAAGCATGTTGTTTAAAGTAGTTCAAATTTGTTGGATTATGGCTATTGACCTGGTCTTCAAGCTTTATCCTTTATTTTCTAGCCTACACTTAGCCATTATGACTGCATAAGTCATTTGGTAGGCTTATGTCGTGGTCAACGAAGAGGATAATAAAGCCAAATACTAGTAACTCGAGCTGGGTCATAAGCCTAGTCAAGTTAATATGGGCTTAAGAGGACCAAGTCTAAAATATCCTATCAACACTCCTCAAGCAGAAGTCTCATTGCCGTTGAGGTGGTAAGAAGAGAGGATGGATGGGTTCCTCAAGCATATGGCCAAACTAGACTTAAAGCAGTCATGGTAGCTTGGCAATTTAGAAAAGAGGCGGTCATGTTGACATCTTTGGAGAAGAGGCCGACGTGGCATAACAGGGGTCCTTGTTAGGGAGATACCCCTTATGGTGAACCTAGCTGATCACACCCTAAGACAAGCTAAATACTTATGTATCGAGTAGGAGACTGTGAGGACCAACCTCCTTAAGGGAAAGGAGGTGATGAATAGAGGAGGTGGTCTGGAGGAAGTAGTGTACAATTATGTTGGTCAGAGTTGAGGTTCTACAAGTGAAGCTGAATCAAACTGACTTGTTTACACTAGGTGTAAGGACTTCCCAAGCTGACATCCTAAAGAGGTGTTGTAGTAGGTGAAGAAGTTAAAGGAGCCTTAGTGAAGCTTTTTGACGAAGCTAACCTTTTTCAAATTCTAGCCTTAGTGCACATTTCCAAACCGCATTTAATGCGACATAACATTTGTCATGCCTTGAATAGGTATGCGTATAGTTGTAGTTATATATTCATTTGATCTTAGCTGTTTGATCAAAACCATCACTAAGTGTTTGGGTCTTAATGACTTAAGGGGATTGTGTTCGTACGGATCCCAATAATTGTCAATATAACTTCTAAGGTCTCAAACCTATAAATGCCCATTGATGAAGTGAGGATAATACTTTTACAACTTTCGTACTTCGTTTTTCTCACTACAATTGCAAACTATCCAAACTTTCTCTCTTCTTTAACTAAAGCTCGTGCTTTCTTTTTTTTCTTTATATCGAAATGTCAACCAACTCAAGGTCAAACTCTGGTGGAAACTTAAGTACGACACTTTTTAATGCAATAAAATATAACTTAACATCTTCAGACTCTGAAGCAATTAGAAGTGATACTGCCCCTAAAAATAAGGAGAAAGAAGTTTCGTCCATGCTAGCATAGTTGGATAAGGAGTTAAGGAGAAGGTTGGAGGTGATTGATAGGGTAGAGATGATAAGGGCCCTCCCACAAGATGTCTACCTTAGTAATTGTCTACTAGAGGCCATCGATCATACTATAGGCTAGAGAATGATAAGGGGCCAAGTGGTCAAGTAAGCAAAAGTAAGCTAATTGTTGTAAATCATGTTTTAAGTAATTATATTGTTAGTAATCTATCTAGCTTGGTAGTACAATTACCATAGTGAGATGAAAGGGTGGCACTACCATTAAGGAGGTGCTTTGTGGAATACGAGAAGTGCCTTGAGTATGGGATGTGCCTCCCTTTCTCAGACTTTGAGAGGGAGCTGTTTGACTACCATCAATGCTGTCATTTCACGGACTTTGAGGTAGAGGTTATTAAAGGCATTCTTGCAGTTTTGTGAATATTTGGTGGTATGGGTTGTGCTTGAATTTTTTAATTATTTCTATTTATGGAAGAGTTTAAGTGGCACATCTACATCCAAAACTGCTAGGATAAAAAACTATTTGGGGGTTTGGACTCCAATGTAAAGAACTGGCAGGAAGAGTTCTTAGTAATAAAGCTGTTGTCGAAGGCAAACTTTTGGACTTAGTAGACTTTAATGGTCTAGACTAAAGCTTTAAAGAAGCTTACCTCGAGTGACTCTGAGGCTGCTCAAGAGATCGAAGTCTTCATAACTCTAGGACATAATAATGAGATCAATGTCAAGGAGACTATGCGAAGGTACTTCACTCTAGTAATCTCTCAGCTTTTCCCCAACATGGAGAGGGCTATAATGAAGAAGTGGCTAAAAGGTACAGTTCTAATCTTAGTGTGAAATGACTCCTCCATCATGCTAGCATAAGCTTACATGAAGCTACCCATTGTCCATTGTCCATTGTCCATTGTCTTTCTAAGGAGTGGGGAGTCCTCTTTGCTCGTGCTAGTCATGGTAGAGCTTGTACGTCTTTGTTATTTTTATGTTTTCCATTGACGTTGTTAATTTGCTCTTACAAGTGAAAGGCTAGTTGGGTTTGGGGAGCTGCCCCGACCTACCAAACTAGAATTCCTAAGGTGGCAAGAGTCCAAGAAAAAACAAAACAAGGGAGCTATCGACCCTTAAGGCAAGGTTGTGAAGCCGAATTCATGGGTAAGTGAGATTAGTAAGACAGAACCACCTACTCTACTAGAAGGGATCCCTGTCGGTGCCCCATCCTTAAAGCTGGTGGTTACTAAGCCTCTAAGCACAATCTCTCCTTTACATCTAACTTTGCTCACATATCTAAGCCCATCATCATTGATAAGGATCACAGAATAATAATACGCTCCTGAGCTTGAGGACTTGCTCATATGGTTCACTAAGTGTTCGAAGAGAGTTGAACTCAGAATACCAGTACATTCCTCAATTTAACCTGTTGAGTTATTTTACTCTCTACATCATACAAAAAGCTACCGAGGTGATCAACCCGTGTAGCAAGCTAACCCATCCATAATACAGCTTTCTAAGGCTAAGTATCAAACTAATATACTGCCGACCTAATGCATGCTGAGGCTAAGCTAACCCCGTCCTAAAGTCGACCACTCAAGGCGAACCTGACAATGAGCCACCTTCTAAACTAACCCTTTACCAACCCCGAATATTCAAGCTACAAAGCTATCAAATTGTTAACCCCAACCTGATCTATTTAGAACCTGCTTTACTCAGTCAACAGTATCATTGGGACCACTGAATAGACAGCTGATACGTACCTTATCTTTCTTGACATCCATACAATCCTTTTCTATTACTAGATATTCTTTATGCTCATTTATAATATTACTCTTACAAATTATTCCTTTTCCTTTACTAGTAGGAATCCTTTTTGTCATTTACATTAACCTAAGACTTACTTTAATTGGGTTATATAAATACTTATGTGTTGTAATAGCCGCATTTTCATGATATTCAGACATATTCTCATGAGTTAAGTATTTTCTGCTTACTCTCTACTACTTTTATCTAGCCTATTAAGCGTGGACTAGTGGTGAGCAACCTCTAGCCATACTTATACATAATATTAAGTACAACTAGAGTTTGTATGAGGCGTTGGTGCATTATATCCACTATCGGTGCATAAGGACCCCTGCTTAACCTTCGATTATTACTTATCCTTCGAACCATCTCAAGGTTCGAACCCATCCCCTTAGTTCGTGCAATACCGAATGTCATGTGTTCATTCACGTCAAGTCATATCAATCATTTTGGAGGAAGACACTCTTGTTGCAAATGAGTCGGAGTTGGTGGTACTCCCTTCCCTTACTAAGGGAAAGGAGAAAATGCCTAAGGCCAACACTGTAGAGGAGCTAGTGGGTAAGAAGAGGAAAGCCCTAAAGATAGGGAAAACAAGCATGTTGGACTAGAAGAAGGCAAAGGTGCTAAGGATGTTCGGCAAACCTAGTTCTCATCGTTCCCCTTTAGTCTTAGAATAGATGGTAGGGGAGAGGGGTAAGCAGAAGCCTTGAAGAAGCATTAAAGGGAAGGGACCATTTCGAACTCAAACAAGTCTATCTTGTACGATCTAAGGACCACCGTTTATATGATGATGGTTTCAAGTTGGCCACCAAGTAGTACAAGAGGAAGTTTTATAAACCTAAGTGGGATGTCTGGGCTAGAGACACAACATTATGCAACTAGGCACTCAGCTTACAAGCTTCGATGGGATCCTTCACCCTTAAGGTGCCACCTTAACTCGCTAAATTGTTAGTGAGCCATCACATTCTTTAAGTTGTTTTATTCTACAGTATCTTTCCAATTTCTCTTCTAATTGCTCATGATGCATTCTGTATGGTGTAATACCATAGCTAGATGCTACTTTAGCTTAACTACTACAATGATTTGTTGGGAGAGGTAAAGGACCTCTAAACAGAGGTGCTTAGTGCATAAGAGGGTTGCAAAGAGGTGGAGTCCTCTTCTAAGCTCTATTATAATAGATTTTACAAAGCTAATCTATGTCTTCATTGTTCCTATGTGTAGAAAGCAACTCTGGAGGTCAAGTTAGTGAAAGAGAGGGAGGAGTGAAAGGAAGTTAGGGCAGCCAGCGAGGAGATTACTGTACTAAAAAGATAACTAGCAGAAGAGCAAAAATCTAAGGCCAAACTCTTCAAGAAGTAGGAAGAGGAGAAGAAGACCAAGGAAGAGCTTGACCATTGTAACCAAAAGCTTAGTACGTCAATCTTTAGGATGCGGATTAAGTTAGCGATGAAGGTGGATGATTGTGAGAATGTTAAAAGTATTCATTGGAGATAGCTAGTCAGAATGGTAAACTAAAGCAGAAGATCTAGAACCTCCAAAAAGAGGCTAAAGAGATGATTGAGATGATCTCCAGCCTGGAGGTTGGGGATGTAATAAGTGCTACTGTTGAGAATAAGGCCATTAATAAGTTCCTTTAGTCAAGAGAGTAGATTGATGAATGTGAAGATATCTCCATTGAGTCAGGACGGATGCTTTAAGAAGACATACTCAATCATCACCTTACCTTGGACTTAGGCTTTTCTAGACTACCTAGATGGTCTAATGCATCGAGAGGAGAGGGCAACCCATGGGAGGGAAAGGATGGCCGCATTTGTTGCCAAAGTTGTTTAAGACGTTCCTGTATCCTCTTTAACCTTGGTAGCTTAACAGGGGGTCACTTCTAAAGAGCTTCACAGAAGGATCAAGGTCAGGGTAACTTTCCTGCTAAATAAGGCCATCAGACTTTCCTCCTCCTTTTGTAGCTCAGGGCTCAGTAGTTTAAGTGGATCAACCCTTTGAACAGATTAGTATGTTGGACTTCTTTGAATTACCAAAGTTGGCTGATTTTAGGTAGCAAGCCCATGTTTTCTTCTTTTCTTCTCCTTACCTTCCCCCAACCCCCCTTGCTTTTGGTTTTTTTTTTTTTTTTTTTTTTTGTACTTATTTGGTTTTTGTAAAGAAACTTGTTGTACTTGGTCAGTATTCTAGCTTCTATTGATTGTCAATGCCCTAAATGATTGAATGGAGAGCCTTGCTCTTTACTGTTTTTTGTACTTCCTTTTACTTTTTGTACTTTTGACTTATTGATGCTTGGTTTGATATTTTGTGGTTACTTGCTAATACTTAGTTACTTGGGGTCAATTGTTCCCTTAAGGCCACTTAGCCATTAAAGGCTAATGTAATTTTACCTTTAAGGAAGAGCTGGGGTTACCCTTATCAAAGGATTGTTTAGTCGTTTATTGCTTAGGTCATGTTTCTTAAGGAAGAGTTAGGGTTGCTCTTCTTAAAGGACAATTCAATTGTTAGTAGCTGGGGTTATGTTAAGGGCTGAATTGGTGGTGTTCTAGCAGGCATTATGAGAGTTCCTTAGTTATACAAGGGGTGTTTCCCCTTGTCGAGGTTACTTGATGGGATTAGATTGGTGGTGTTCTAACTTGCCCATTACATGAGTTATCCTTATGAGGATTTTAGGAATATAGAGGTCCGTTCACCCATTCAAGGCTAGGCTAGGCTAAATAAGAAAATAAAAGGGACATACAACGATTTTAAGGAATGAAATTTTCATTAATAACTTAAATGGATAATTACAAACATATTTACATCATTCTACTCAAAATAAAGCCACAGATTATTAGCATTCCATATGTATGGGATTAGCTTGCCATCTAAGCTCTTTAACTTATATACCTCATTTCTTAAGTTTTCTTTAGCTTTCATTAGGTCTTCTCAATTGGGGGTCAGCTTTCTTATCCCGCAAGCGAGTCGGTGGCTTGAATCTTTCAGCAGACCAAGTCTCCTACTTTGAAATCCTTATGTCGAACCTTCGTATCATAGTATCTAGCTGCCTTATATTGGTAAGTAGCCACCCAAGCTACAGTAAGGTCTTAAAACTCCTTTATAGTATCTACACTGGCCTATAGGAGTGACTTGTTTGCAATGTGTTAGATATGTCTCATGGTCATGGATTTTGATGATAACAAAAAGAGAAGAACATTAATGAATTAACAAGTATGCAAGTATTCAAAAAGTTTAAAATTGTAAATTGAGGTGCATTTAGAAGCTTTGAATTGTTTGAAAATATACTAGTTTGAAAATCTTTTAGAAAGTGTTTCAAAAGCCTTTATAAAAAGAATTAATACAGTACTTCAGAAGCTTATTCAGAAACTTCAGAAACAAAAGGCTGATATTCTTCAGAAGGTTGTTCAGAAGGTAAGTTTAGAAGTATGATGTTAAAAATAACTTTAAATCAAATTTGAATTATTCAAAGCCTAACTCCACTAGATTGAGTGTATTAGGAAAATACATTTAATCCCATTTCACTCAAGATAGAATTAAGATCCATGGGGATTTATTTTAAGAGAAAATATATTTGGATAAATAAAGGTATGCATAAGGATGGATAAAGATAAGGATAAGGTTGATTTAGATTTTGTGGAATTTCAAATTTTAATTATGAGGCTTATTCGAAAGTTGCTAAGAAAAGCATATCTTTTCAAATTCAAAACAGAAGCTTATCTAGTGGTTATAGATTGAAGTTTATCTGATCTAAACGAATTAAAGAGAGTTGTTTTGAAATTCAAATGATCGAGATCATATCAAAAATATCCAATGAATTATCTTAAATAACTAATAGTTGGATAAAAGATAATCTTTAGATTTTTAGCCGTTGGAAGATTTCAATATAAAAGAGAAAGGATTCAAAACATCAAACACAACTCTGAAGAAATATTATTGTCGCACAAAAAATTCTTGATTAGTTTTTACCTTCTAAAAAGCTTCAGAAAGTTCTTTAGATACTTTTTTAGAGAGTTGCATCGAATCAAAGTTCTATAATAAGTGTTATTTCTTTCAAATGCAAAATTATTTGAGACTTGTACTTTTATTCTCACTTGTAATCTCTATACCGTATTGTAGAGAAAAGGTAGTTTGTACTCTGTAGATCTGTATTAGCCTAGATAGAAGAGAGGCTAGATAGGTAGAGTAGAGTCTTGTAAAGTCATTGTGATGAATGATTGTAATTTGTTTGTGATTTGATTTAGTAGATCAAGTGGAACGGCACTAATGAAGTAAACCGAGTCTCCAACAGTGGAGTTGGAAGAGAGTAGTAGGTAAAAGATCGAAACTCTATAAAATCTTTGCCTGATTTTCTCATTCCTTACTCTTTTACTTTGCAATTTTATTATTGTGTGTTAAATTGTTAAATATCACTATTCACCATTATAAGTTGTTAAGAAGGGTAATTTCACTTTTGTTTAACAAAAAAGTTTTCAAGAATTTAGAGATATCAATTCAAACCCCACCCCCCCCACCCCCCCCTCTTGATATCTTATACGAAACCAACATGATGGCATTGAATGATTGAGTTTAGATGTTAGGGAGTTCCAACTCAATGGGAAGGATCGCTTCCAAGCCAAAGGCAAGGCGAAATAGGGTCTCACCTGTAGAAGTGTGGTAATTGGTCTTATAGCCCCAAAAGATGTCCAACAGTTCTTTTGCCCATCTCTCTTGATCTCAGTCAACACTTCTGGTGACCTAGAGAGGATGTTGTTGCATACAAAGGACTCTACACTCCTCTCTGTGATCTTGGTGATTGCCTTAGCCTCAACCCACTTTGTAAAGTAATCGACAACCACGATAATGAATTATCTTCCTCTAAAGGCCTTAGGGAAGGCACTAAGGATATCAATGCCTCATTAGGCAAATAATTATGGGCTCATAAGTGGCTAGAGGCTGGAACTAGGGGTGTGAGTGATTGGGGAATGTTTTGGCATTACGGACACTTTTGTGCTACTTCCTTAGCATCCTGTCTCATGATAGGCCAATAACATCCAAGGGGAAGAGCTTAGATGTAAAGGGCCTATGATTGAATGTGAATACTATATACTCCAACATGCAGCTCTTACATTACGTACAGTCTCTCATCAAGTCAGAGGTACCTCAATAAAGGAAGGTTGACTCCTCTTCAATATAAGCTATTAATCAATGTGTAGTTGTTGGTGTGATACCTCAACTTCTTGGCCTCCGTCCTATCATCTAATAACCTACCTTACTCTATAACTCTTGATGGGTCCATCTAGCTCAACTTGAAGGGTACGATGTTGAGCTCAAAGACCTTAGCTTTGCATGAAGCAATACTTTTCTCAGGCAAGAACTCGATAAAGATTTTCTTGTCCTTCAATTGTAGCCTACGTACTCCAATGGAGGCGAGCTTAGAAAGCTAATCTATTACGGAGTTCTTAGTTCAAGAAATCTTAGTGATGTTCTATGAAGGGAACTTAGCTAGGAAAGTTTTCACTTTCTCTAAGATATCTTGCCATAGTATCATCCTTAGCCTTGTACTCACCTTGGACTTGCGGGATGATAAGCATCAAATCTAAGAATACTTTTAAGTGCTCAATACCGATATCTTTAGCTAGCGTAAGATTGGCAATCAAGGCCTTATATTCAAATTTACCGTTGCTTGTGTCAAAACCAAACTTAAAGGTGTAGCAAATAGTAGTTTTGTGCGGTCCAATGAGCACCAATCCCATATTAGCACCTCCACCTCCTGAGGTAGATAAGCCATCAATGTGGAAAGTCCATACTGATTCGTCATCTCCAGGTGGTGCTTCCTCTTCTCTAGTATACTCTATGATGAAGTTAGCCAATAACTATGTTTTATAGGCCGTTTGTAACTAATATTGAATATCATATTCACTCAACTCTAATGTTACTTGACCATTCAACTGGATGTGTCGAGCTTTCATAAAAGCATACGAAAGGGCTAGTCTATTAACGTGACGATCTGTTGTGCCTAAAAATAAGTTCAAAGATGCTTGTAGAAATCACAACAACCAGGTCAAACTTCTCCACCTTAGAGTACTTAACCTCAAGCCCCTAAAACATGCGAATGACATAGCATACAAGCATGTACTTACTACCTTCCATCTTAACCAACACAAACAAAAGTGCCCTATCACTTATTGCTAGGTATAGGTAAAGGTCCTCTCTTAGGATAAGCTTGGAGAGAGCTAGTAGGAGCTCTAAGAAGTCCTACAACCTTTTGAAAGTTACTTTGCACTGAGGAGTCCATTAAAACCCTTAGGATTTTTAAGGATCTTGAAGAATTCAACACTTCTTGAGACAAACCTACTTAATGCAGCCACCATGCTAATGAGATTCTAGACTTCCTTGACCGAAGCGAGGGGCTTTATGTCCTTAATGGCCTTGATCTTCTTAGGATTGGTTTAATCATACACTACGTAACCATGAAGCCCAAGAACTTGCCGAAGTCGACCTTAAATATGCACTTGTAGGGGTTTAGCTTCATATCATACTTCTTCATCCTATTAAAGGCTTCTTACAAGTCCTTAATGTAGTCATTGGGCTGCTTACTTTTGACTATCATATCTTCCATGTATACCTCCATATTTTGCTCAAGTTGAGGCTTAAATAAAACGATCACAATTCTTTAATATGTTATCCCGGCATTTTTTAGGTCGAAAAGCACGACAATGTAGCAGTAAGTGCCAAAATCCATGATGAAGGAGGTGTAGACTTCATTTTTCGAGTCTATCTTGATCTAATTGTAACCCAAAAAGGCATCCATGAAACTTAGTAAAGCATGCCTTGACATGGAGTTGACCACTTGGTCTATCCACAAGAGAGGGAAGTAATCTTTTGGACAAGGTTTATTAAGGTTGGTATAATCAATGCACATTTATGACTTTCCATTATTCTTTTTTACTAGCACCACATTGGCTAGCCAAGTTGAACACTTCTCCTCTCATACAAAGCTTACCTTCAGTAGCTTCTACACTTCATCTTCATTAGCAACCTACTGTTTTGGAGCAAAATGTCTCTTCTTCTATTTGGTAATTCGGACATTCTCATTGATGTTGAGGTTGTAGGTTGTTAGGTTGGTTGCAATACCAGGCAGATCTGAGAGCGACTAGGAGAACCTATCTAAGTTGGCCCATAGGATCTCAATAATGGCCTCCTTCACCTTGAAAGGCATATCGACCCTAACCTTAATTGTCTAGTCAGGGTTGGTACCGATCTTCACCTCTTTTATCTTCTTACCTAGCTTGTACCTCTCGACCGGTTTCTCCTGTAGGCTTGCTTCTATGGCAAAGATGCCATCACCTTGAGCCACCTTTATCTAGAGCTCTCTAAAGAGTTTCTAATCATACAGCCTTCAAATGAAAGGATGATGTGACAAATCTAAAGTTAATGAGGCTCAGTTACCTCAACAAAGCATTGTAAGGGGAGAGGCAATCTACCACTACAAATTCCATTAGACATCGACAACATTCTCATCATCGTCGAGTTCCATGTCTAAGGTAATGATACCCTTAGGTCGGGCAGTTCCCCCAATGAAGCCAATTAGGTCATGGTAATATGGCTTCATCTTTATGGGCAGCTTTTTCCTCATTTTATCATAAGCGTGTTTGAAGAGGATATCAATTAAGCTGCTAGTGTCCATCATAATCCTTAAGGCCTCAAAATCTAAGATCCTTGCCCCAGTGACTAGGGAGTCCTAATGGGGTATATCAACACCCTCTAAATCCTCTTTAGAGAAAGAGATAAAGGTATCGTACCTTTACCTCTTCTCCCTTACTACCATCACTTCGGATGGGATGTTAACCAAACTGCTACAACTTAGTTGGCTCCCTAAGTGTAGCCTCCCAACAATAATATTGATGATGTCGTTGGGGGCTTGATTATTGTAGTGATCATTGTTTCCTTCATCATAGGCATCCTCAGTTCACTGCTTCTGAGGTGTCCTGTCTCTACCATCATTATTGTATGCAACCACATATTCTTTGAAGTTGCCTCTTTAGAAGGCATATTCTATGAAATTCTTCAACTAAAAGCAGTCATCTATCGTATGGTAGTAATTCTCATGGAACTTGTAATACTTGTTAAAGTTCTAATGATTGGGGTTGCCCCTCACCTTAGGGGGCTTCTACAACAAGCCTCTTCCCTAGATCTCCATGTATACTTGAGCCAGAGGCCAATTCAAAAGGGTATGGTAGGTATATATCAATGGGGGAGTAGGCACTTTTTGTTGATGGAGCCTTCTCCATCAACTCAACTCGATGCCTTTTTGCTAAAGTAGTTCTTCACGAACCCTTTCTCCTTACCCTTCTTACCGCTTGATCTCTCCAATTCTACTTCATACGTAGTTAGATGTTGTTTTCCTTGTTCTAAACTCAACTAAGGTCTTAGGTTTGCTTTTAGAGATCGACTAAAAGAAATCTCTAGAAGGTTTAATACCCAACTCAACGGTATGAACAACAATTCCCTTATCGAGCTAAAGGATTTTGACCATGGCATTATCAACTCGAGCCATATACTCACGAACGGTTTCCCTTTCCTTTTACCTAATCTGGTATAAGGACGAAGTGTCCTTAAATGGGGGCTTACTAACATGGAAATGGAGACTGAACCAATGAGCAAGCTTGTCAAAGGAAGAGATAGAATTCTCGAGTAAGTAGTTGAACTACGTCTGAACTATCTTCCTCAAAGTGCTTAGGAAAGCCTTGTACATGATTGCATTCCAATGACCATGGAGGTTCATAAGGGTATGGAAATGGAGAAGGTGATCATCAAGATCATCATTGCCATTGTATTGGTCTACGGTAGGCAGCTTAGAGTTCAAATATAGAACTTCATCTCCAACACCCCTAGTAAAGGGGGTTTTGTTGTTGGTGATTAGGCTGGCACCTTCCGTAACCTTGCTCTCTTTCTAATTGGAGAGCCTCTTAACAATCTCAAGAGCTTATTTAGGCCGGTATTATTAGTCGGATGAGCTCCATATGTCACGGGTGGAATCCTCTCAATGCTCCTATGCGACACTTAGCGTTCCTAACTACCTTATGGAAGGCTACGTCAACTTAAAACACACTCACAAAGTTTAAAGAGAGAAAGTAGAGAGAGAGACTCTAGTCACTAACTTAATTTCACTTAATGTATGAATGAATACAAATGAGGGGAGATCCCTTATCTATATAGATGGCCCCTTTCAATGGATGGCCGAGATTAATTTGATCTAACAATTACAATTGAATCATATCTACCTACCTTACCTATTATTATACATCAAATCTAGACATCTTTGGAATCTTCTTAAAACCTTCCAACTTCTAGTATCTTCCTTAAGTCCGGGCTTAAGCCTTTCTCTTCTAATGAGCTAAGAGAACCTCTTATCTTTGTTTACTTTATCTTGTCTCTCGTCCATAAGATCATGCTAGATGTATCTTTAAGGTCTTGAAAAATTAGTCTGTGACATTCGCGCTGCTAAATGGGCAGCCCTCCCATGAGAGTTAGCTTATTGCTCATTGCTAGCAAGGGTGTAGTTGTGGTTATTCATAGACCATACCTATTATTCCTATAATTAGGGGTGATAGGCTATGCTACCCTACCATTTTGTTGCCACTGCTACCGATTGTCTAACCCATTATTGGTGTTTATGACTTCAGGCACTCGAGTGTGCCTGCTCTACCACTCGACCTCATTGAGTTTAGCTTAGAGTTCCCTATTATGAGTATCAAGGTCCTTAAGCATCCATTCTAGGTACACAAGTCACTACTCAGGGGTTTACTTAGCCAGGTGCTAATTGTTCAATGGTTTATTGTTCCATGGTTAGCTGTTCGGATCCATAACATAAGACATAATGGATGAAAGAGGCAGAAAGAGTGTTTAGAGTGTTTAGGTATTGGATGAGTTCAGTTGCCACAAACAATGCTAAATGTCATCTATAAAATTCTACCCATAGAGTATTGGGGGAATTGGGCTTTGTGATTAGGTGAATTTCCTACAAAAGAGCACATAGTGAGAGACGTCGCAGTACTATTTGATCTGGTCACTTTGACACTTAAGTTAGTATCTATATATAGGAAGAATAAGGATGTAAGAATGCAGTAAGTAGGCTAAGTGCAAAAAGAGTGTAAGTGGTTTACTGTTAGGATGTTGGTTGGTATTTATAGAGAAGGGCTGCTGGAAGCTAAGAGACCAATAACAGCACTTTGTCACATCCACATGTCTTAGGTAGTGGGAGCATGCAATTTGATGTAGTCTAAATTTGTTGGATTGTGGCTACTGACCTAGTCTTCAAGCCTTATCCTCGGTCCTCTAGCCATTACTTGGCCATTGTGACTAAGGAAGCTGTTTGGTGGGCTTAGGCCAAGGTTAGCTAAGAGGATAATAAAGTCAAATACTAGTAAGTTAAGCTAAGCCATGATCTTAGTTAGGTCGATATGGGCTTGAGGGCCTTAAGTCCAAAATATCCTATCAATAAAACTTATATCTATTTCAACCCTTGAATTTTTAGAAGTATCTTTACGGTCTCATTTAACAATTGTGTTATTGATAAATATAACAACAATAAAAATTATGCACATCAAAATATTGAAAAATTAAAGTCTTTTTTATTTTATATAATCCATATGAAAGAAACTTTTTACCCTTTTTGTTCTTTCTTTTATTTTACTTCTTCTTTTTCCAAGTCTATGTAGATAAATTTGTATTTTGATAAGATAAGGGATCGCTTATATTCTTGAAAGTAAAGGTGGTTTGTATGCCTCTTAGGGGATTTTTTTTTTTATTTTTTTACATTAAAACAATCTCTAATTTGGTGAGATAACCATTTCATTGTATGTCTAATATATGGTGGCTCCTCCACTTACATGTACACACATATATATATATTTTCTATCATTCTATCTAGTATATTAAAATAGATATGAGGAATGTTGTCTTATATTAATACTAGCGGATGACACACCTACATTGTGTATATAAAAAATATAAAAAAAGTTTGGACTCTATAATATAAAATAACACTAATGATATACGTTAGTAAAATAAAAATTGGAATAATAGATAAATAAAACAATAGCAACTGTAGAAATAAGTACAATAGAAATATATAACTGTATAATTGGAAATATTTGTAAGGAATGAGCAGTAGTTAAGAAATTTGTAGACTGTAATTAAAACTATAAGATATCAATTATTAGTTATAAGTAGTTAAAAAAGGAATTTTCCTTTAATTTAATAAATATAAATAATATATTAATGAAAAAAAATAAAAAAATGAAAATAATTATAAGTGGAAAGAAGTTATTTTAGAATTATATAAATGAGCCAAAGTTCGATGTACTTGTAATGTTTGCATATATATATATATATATATTTCTTGTGATAAAATAACAATTAAAATTCATTAACAAACTAATCAAATAAAATATGAAATACTTTATAAAGAAAAACAATTGAGTTTGCATTACTAATTAAAAATCATTAAATAAGGACTTAGATTTTACTTGATTGGGTAGATTCTAGGTTGGTAGGGTCATAGGGTAGGTTCCAAGTAATTACTTTTCAAAGCCTATTCTTAGGATATAGGAATGAAGTCAGAGACCTTAGACCTACCCTAGAACCAATACTTTGAAATACATAAGGTATAGGTTCTAAGGTATCATATACCCGACGTGTAATAACAAATTAAATAATATTAATAAATAAAAAAAGAATATTGTTGCATTTTTGTTCAACCTTAAAAGTTTGTCTCTTACAAGCTCATATGTTAGAGTTATGCATGAGTTTAAGTATTATTTGACAAGTTTACTTATCGAGCTCTATTTTAATTTTCCTTAATTCAATCTATATTAAGCCTAACCTTCTTAATATAAATTACTCAATATTAAATTAATGAAAAACGTTTTTCTTTTAAAAAATATTTTTAAAAAATTAGAGTAGCCAACCAGTTACACTAGTAAAAAATGAAATTAGGGTTTTTGAGTGAAGAAACTCTAATTTGGCTACTAATTTGCAAATTTTCTAAAAAAATTAATTTTAGAAAATTAAGCAGAAGAAACTAAGCTCAAGAGCTAACCTATTAAGACTAAATCATTATGTAAAAATTAAAAAAAATTAATGGGCTTTATTTTTATAATTTTTCTAAAAATACTAAGATATATACAAATCTATAAAAATATAACTAAAATGAATTATTATTATTTTTTATTATGAATTTTCAAGAAAAAGAAAATTTTTCTTATTTTTTATATGGTTATCTCAAAGGTGCTTACATACTCGCTCGTTGATATTAAACCAATATAGTTCTTTTTAGAAAAGATTTAATGGTAGATCTTTTTTTTTTTAATTTGGAAATCAAGCCAAATTTACATTATTTAATGATTTAGTATTTATTATTATTATTTAAAAAAAAAACTTAAAAAGATCTAATTTCACGAATCTTCTTTAAAAGAAAACCTAACTAACTAATTTTTTTTAAAAAACTCTAGTTAATATCTTTTATATTTTTTTAGAAATAATCACTACGTGTTAAAAAAAAATTTCCTAAGTCTTACATGCAAAATATACTAAGATATATATCTTAGATACGTATCTTTCTCGAAGATATGGATCTTAGAAAAAAAATATATGATTTTTCAAAAAAATGCATTTGGTTAAAAAATGCAATTTAACTAAATTATAAAAAAAAAAATTGACAATTATCTAATAAAATGGTATGACAATTAAAAAATATATATAAAAAAAAACCTGCATTAAAGAAAATAAATTAATTAACTAATAATAAAAAATAAATAAATAAATAATTGAAGAAAATAATTCTTTTATTACCTAAAAGAGTCAAGTTGCATGTGATCAGCCTGTTTGTGTTGACCGTTTCATGATCGTCTAGACTACGTTTGAGCGTTCGATGTAGAATTGATCGTGTGCATGTGTGGCATTGTACGCAGCAGCAATGGATCTAATTATGTATGTGATTGTGTTTACGTATGGCGTACATGTGAAATCAAATGATCATGCGAGCGTATGTGTAAAATCAAGTGATCGTATGAACGTATGTGTGAAATCAGGTGATCCTACGAATGTATGTGTGAAATCAAGTGATCGTACGAATGTGTGTGTGAAATTAGGTGACATGTATGGGTGTTATAGTGTAAATGAAGGGTAGTGAGGTAGTGTATGTGTGAGGCAGTGTGTGGGATGTGGGTGTTCGATGCATGTCAGATTAGTGTGGTATGCGGATTATGGCATGAGCGAGGCGTGTGTGCAATAGTGTGTTAGCGTATCAAAGGTGATGAAGTTACGCTATGCTTGTGGTTAGTAAAGCGAGTGATCAATGCGAAGGAAGTCATAGAGTGTGTGTGGTAAGGAGTGAATGATCGATGTAGTGTGGGTCAGTGTAGTGGTCGAGTGTATGGGATGGTAGTGAGTAATGCATGATCAAGGCAATGGACAAAGTACACTGTGTGGCAGTACATTAGTGCAGTGGGTCTTCAGTAGGGTCTAGAGTTGGTTAAAAGAGCTATTATGGTTGTAGAAGTGTGTTGTACAATTGGTCACGTAGGTATGTGTATTAGCAATAGTGGTTTCTATTGGTTGTTGGAGTGTTTTTATATGGGGACATGAATGTGTGGTGATGTTGCATTGTGTGTTAGGGATTGTGAAAACGTATCAAAATTTATAGCCAAATTACTATTTATAAGCCACCAATTTGGATCTTTTGGATCTATTTTGGATATAGATTTAATCTCAACAAATCTAAGATACAATGATACAATCATACCCGATTTAGAATTATTGAAGATTCAATCCAATTTATAGAAACCTTACCTTGATTCAGGCTTGCTATCTTTTGGCACAACTCAATCCATCTTAATTTAGCAAAAAATACATATTAACTCATTTAATAAATCTTAAGTCTATTTAACCCACTATAAATTAGATAAAAATCTACTTTATATTAGACTGGACTAAAAAATATTTTAATAAAGCTCGATTCTTTAATAACATAGAATTTATTAAATTAAACATACACCATTATCCAATTTAACCCTAAACTACTTGACTCGACTTAACACTTTATTTTTTATTATTTTTTCAATTTTCATTTTTTATTTTTTTTTATTTTATCATTTGTTTATTTTTTTAAACACAGCCTAATAAAAATAAAAACAATAAAAATGAGGTGTCTATATTACTAAAAAGGGTTAAATATATACAGTGTTTTGCTATCACTAGCAAAAGTTTTGTTGAAGAGAAATTGAAATCTATCATTAAAAAGGGTCAAGTTCATTTTCCAATCTACTGCTTGTGAAGTTAAAAGTAACATATATTAAGATTCCATTTCCATGAGATTATTCTTTAATGTATAAATAAATTTTTCATAAAGACCTCATTATTAAAGACATGTCATGTTGAGTTTATAAGGAAAATAAAAAAATTACAAGTTCTACATAGTACCTTGTACCTTGTATTCTAAAGTGTCATAGGGTATATTTCGATTGCAAAAGTTCAAAAACCTACACCTACAAGATAGGGTACGGGTAGTACACCATACACCATGCACCTTATACTAGCTAAACCCTAATTAGAACTTGATGGCACATGTTTTATTAGAACAATGGAATACAATAGGAATAAAATTGCAATTCTTCTCAAACATAATGGAAAAGTAATAAGTAGTTACTTTGTTTTATGACACTTCAAATAATACTAGCCAATGCCTGCTTACAATGCATGTGCAAAAACTAAATAAAATAGTATCACACAGCTACTAAAGATTTAAGAAAAAGAAAAGAAATTATACATAAAGGTCTCAAACGTACATAAGGCAAAAGAATAAGAAAGGAACAACTGCATTATACATTATAAATTTATTTGTTAAATAGATTAAAAATATTCTAATCATATTTGATTTGCTTGATCAAAGAGTTGCCATTTGCCTTCAAAACAATGAATGAGATATTAATTATGGTTCTTTAGTATTAAAAAATTGTACTATTTTCAATTTCGTGTACCTTAAAAATGCTAAACCCTTCTTATAGCGAATGATGCACACATGCTGTGTGTGCCAAGACATAAAAGTGAATATAATTATAGCACTTCTTTTGAGTTGGTATTCCAAAAGAAAAAATACCACTATAATGATTTTTTTAATGCCTTTTCATAGTTAAATTACAATTCTATTACAATGAAAACCAAATACTATTATGTTTACAATTTTAATTGATTTCGTACATTTATCCTTGAATTCTTTAATAAAAAACAAAAAAAAATTTGTTCAATTTTAAAATCCTCATTATAAATGGTATTTCCCTATCTACGTAATGGCAATAGATCACTAATTGAAACTTTAGTACTAAATATGATTCATCATTGCATAATTTTTTACCTCCATTCACATAACTCGCATACATCTTCACCCCGTAATAATACGATGTTTATTCCATTATATTCTTACATGAACACTATTTTCTTATCTATCAATTTGATTTTCTTATCTTTAGTATACAATGTCATAAACTCATTATCTATTACTATTTGTTTCATAGGTGTTGATAAGCTATTTTAGATATGCGTATCAAAATCCAAATCAACCTACTTGAGACATAGGCTAAGCTCTTGAGGCCATGTCCAACCTGCATTTCTAAGCCAAGCTCCTTATGGATTAAACATCTCTAATATATTCAAAGCCAAGCCATAAGGAAGCCTACCGACCTCCTACAAGTATTTAAGTTGGCTCCTGATCACACTAAAACAAGGATTTATACTCCACAAGGACGTAATCCTAAAGGCTTAACTCAAGGAGGCCCAAGACATGAAGTTCCCGTTGCATCATCTAGGAACAATAACCAAAAATGGCAACCTACCAACCATCCTCAATCCACTTTCCAAGAAAATTGGAGCACAACCATTAATACTAAAGATCCACTTTCATAACTGTCTCAGTTACACCCCCTATAAATAGAAGATGAGGCTTATAAGTAATCTATATATTGTAGACACTCCATTTTTAGCTTCCTATAGCTTTTTGAATTTCTTTTTATCAATAAAGAAAAGTGTGCTAACTGAAAAAATAATAAAATTCAAAAAAATAAAAAACAAAGAAATAGAAAATTTAGAAAATACCAAAACATGGGAAATTTTGAAAATAAAAATTGAAAAAATAAGAAAAGATAAAAATTGGATCATTTTAAAAGATACAAAAAGTTTTTGAAAATTGGGAAAAATTAGATAATTGACATTGAAGGGAGTAGAAGGTCTCAAATTCACTCTGACCAAGCACTTGGTGCTTTTTATTTATTTGCACCCTCTACAGACGAGTAGTAAATCTTTTGGGCCATGTCAAGACATGATATGTGACACATACCTACAAGACCACACATCAACAATTTTTTTCTCTCTCTTCCCTTTCTTTTCCCACAATTTCTTACATAAAACACCCTTGGTTACTCACTTTAGGCCTATTGTTGACTCAATTTTCTTTGTGATTTCACCAAATTAATGGTAAAATCACAAAGTTTATTAACTCGATTTTCTTCGTGATTTAACCAAATTAAAGGTAAAATCACAAAGACAACATGGAGTATTGCGAATTGATACCATTTTCTTGACTAGGTACATGCAATTCTAGGATCAAATCATCTAAAAAAGAGTAGAAAAAGTTTGATATTCTAACATTCAGCCAATGCGGATTTCCATGATTCGAGCTCATTTAATGCAATTCGAAGCCTTCAAAGAGTATTTTGAGCAAAAACAAATGTTCAGTGGTCACATTTAAATAATTGTTTCAGCTAATGTAGTCAAAGCCCATTAACTCTTGATTTCAAATTCAATGCAAATTAAGGACCTTTCGAGCTTAAAAGAAACTTAAACAATATAAAAAGGGGTTTGCACTTTCGTTTTTCAACAACAAGCATAACTTAAAATCCCTGTTATGAGCTCAAAAAATTCACTCTTTCTCTCTCTACTGTTCTTCTCTCTCTCTCTCTCTCTCTCTCTCTCTCTCTCTATATATATATATATATATATATATAATATTTGCTTGTGCTCTATGTATTTTGAGCAAAGTTGCTACCACTAACATAATCACCACAACTAGGGCTTTCAAACCATACCCATAATACACTCTATTATGGTCCCTAGCTCAAGATTTACCACTAATAAGGTTTCAAAAACCCTTACCACCGCTATAACTACTCTAAATGCTACTCTCTGCTCACCATCACTCGAAACTAACACCACAACGAGCTTCCCTACATCCAAAAACCTAAAGCCTAACTTCCCTCATTAGCCCAATAGCCACTACATGACTTACACCATACCATCACTAGTGGCCCACCTTCCATAACCACCCAAACAGCCACCATTGGTTATCATACAACCACCCTACCACCTTTGTCAATAAAATATTCATGAAAGTGCCCTTCGTTACATAAAATACCCGCCAAAATGCCTTGGAGAATCCTCAATCGACTATTTTCAAGCTCTCTCTCTCTCTCTCTCTCTCTCTCTCTCTCTCTCTTAGCTTGCATGCATATAAGGTACATGATCAGGTCAGACTGCCTGAAGTCCAACCTAAACCCGCTCCATGACTCATGTGACTAAGCCTTATTTGGTCCAAGCCTTTTCCCTTTTTTGTTTGATTTATTTTTAGTTTACAATCTAAGAAAAAGAATATAAAAGAAATTAATTTGCTTTATTGTACGTTCCTTTTCTAAAAAAAAAAAAAGTTCATTTTCAAATTTTGATTTTTCTTTTGAATAGTCTAAGAAAAAAAAAAAAAGAAAAGAAAGTGTTTTACCACTAAGGAAAAAATGATTTAAAAAAAATTTTAACAAACCCCTTTTCCTAAAAGTAGTATTTCTTTTACAATGTTCCAAATAAAAATGAAAATTAAGACCCTTTTTTTTTAGAGATTTTCCTCAAATAAAAACAAGAATTGGTAAGAAACATAAACTAGATCAATTTTTAAAATTAAAATAAATCAACAATTTAAAGTTTTATAAAAAAATGAAACTACAGAAAATTCAATTCCTATTAAAGAGTATGTAGACACTTATGAGGCAACTTAAAATAAGAAATTTTTTTATTTTTTCTTTTGTAGAAAAATTTAATTTCTTATTTTCTTCTTTGTTTTGTAAAGGAAATTAATTTTTTTATTTATAAATTTAAAATTATTTCTTTCAATAAAAAGGCTATTTTGAAAAAATAAAAACTAAATATGAAATGTTAAAGTAGTACCCATTTAAGGTTTAGTAATATAGCCCTTGAATTTGGAATTTCTAGTTTTCAAAAAAATCATTTTCAAAGGTGATTTTCTTATATAGCAATAGCTAGATTAAAATTAATCCACCCAATCAGTTTTGATCTAACTCTTTTTCTAAACCTTGGTCAGGTGGCAACTTCAAATATTTTTCAAAGTTTATAAAAAACTAGATTTTCCTCAATAATCAATTGAGGGTTAGTTTTAGATGGGTTAGAGTTTAATACTAATCAGATTAAGGAAAATAAAATAAAAAAATCCAAGCTCAATAGTGTAACAACTCTACTAGGGACGTCAAGAGAGCTAACTACTTAAACCTTTCAAATTATATTTATTTTTGAAATGTCTATGTTAAGTAATCATTTATTCTTGTATATATTTTCAACTAGACTAATCCTCTCATGGAAGGGGGAAGGGGCAGTGTGTGTGCTTATTTATTACATCATGAATGTAGGGTAGATATCGTTAGACCTAAGTCATCTCAAGACCTTAGGGTAGGGGGGGCATTATATAAGCTTCGGATGTTGTGGAGTTAAAATGACTCTAAAACAAGTTTAATAGGATTGCCTTAAAATTTTCATAACACATGTATACCCATAGTATCAAAATTGCCTTATAAGCTATAAGCTACAAGACTATAACTAATTATTTTCTATTTACATTTAATTATATTACATATAACTAGTTTATTTAATAAATAGCTATGGGTACCCAATTAGTCCATAGTCTATTAGAACTATAGGGAATTGATATCCCATACCAAATAATGAAACAAGATAGACAATCCTTGAAATTTCTAAAACTTACTAAAGATGCTAAACTTAACTAAGAGATTAGTTGTTTCCATAATGTTCTAAACCAACTATACAATCCTTTTTGAATTTTGGCCTTCCATTATACTACTCAATGGTCGCACTTTGCACTTGACTCATATCCCAGTCTTAGCTATTGATCAGCATGCAAGGGAAAAACTATTGAGGAGTAAGCTATATTAGTTTAGTGAGATATCTCTTATACTATACTAATAAGTAGGTTATCAAACAATTATTTAAACAATCATGTGAATGCATGGATCAAATAGTATGCTAACAAATATACGTAGTAGCTTAGGAATTGCATAAAACTGAGAATTACACCCTCTGTAGTTAGGGTTAGAGATTATTAACCAACATAAACCATCAACTGGGTTTTAGCACCTGGGTTTTTATCCATAATTGCACCAATGTGCCATAAATTCACTTATATGTATACATATATATACTTTACTTTGATAAATAATATAAACTTTTCAAAACCCAAAAATTCCCAAGTCTAGCAATATTGTGGCCTCCACAATCTACGCCGCACACTCTAAGTGGAACTCATAAGATACAAGCATTAGCCGTATAGTTAGCGTCTCCTAATGCTTAGTAAGCCCATAAGCCAAGATGGGGAATCAATAAATATGGCACTATAGTGCATTCTAAAATGATCCTTTCATGAGCTCCTATTCCTATTAGCCTTATCTCACCTTCTACGTGAGGTAGTAGTCGTTATAGGTATAATGCAATATTGTGCTTATGCATAAATCATTTAGTTTAAGCAAGCCGTGTATGATTAAGTCAAATTATTATGTTATTAACAAATAACAACAAACCATCCAATCATGCAATAGTGAATCTTACAATCAATTATTCATTTATTATATTTAACAATATTTACACAACAAATAACCAATAATCAACAACATGCATATCCTAAACCCCAAGCATCAATTTGTTAATATATATAACTTAGGTGTACTAACTATAAGCACAAAATAAGTACAGAGTTATCGGGAGTACTTACTTAACCATATCTACTAGATGCAATACTCAAGTGGCAAGTCATCCTCAAAGTTGATGTCACTTGATCAAAGTAAATAAGGAAAATAAGGATTTATTATGGTTTCACCCTATTTAACTAACTAAGTTTACTTCTCTTACATTATTATTTATCCTCATATTTTTTCCTGATTAGACCAAATTCTTTAATCATGTGGAACTTTCTCATTTTAATTCCAATTCTTATGATCTTATAGTTGATTTTCACTATTTTCAAATATAATTTCTATTGGTATGGGCAATTTGGAGTGGTGGGACCTGCAATTTGACATTCTGGTAAAAAAAGTAGCAAGTTCTCCTTATGTGCTCCCCTTTGTCCTTGTTTTGTATTATCAAATTTTCCTATTTTGTGAGTTTGATTGGTTTTAGGCCTTAGTTTATTATTTGGACTTTATTATTCATAAGTGTTGGGTTTCTTAACTTATCACATTCATTCTTTTCTTTAGTTCTATCTTTTATTCTATAGGCTTTTAAGTAGGCTTTTATGTCTTAAGTGAGTTTAGTTCTTAAGATGGGCTTACTAAGTGTTTTAATGGGCTTAGGGAATTCCTTGATGGGCCTTTTTTAAATTTTAGTTACTATTTGGTGCTGCTTAAGTGGTTTTCCTTAGGTTTAGGGGTAATTTTGGGCTTAACTAAGGTTTTTAAGCCTGATTAGGTGTTTTAGGCTTTCTACTTTCATTTTACTAACATGTTTAAGTCCAAAACTTAATTTGTCACATTTTTACAAGTATTATTCTTTACGATATAGATGTGGTTGGTTGGGGCTTGGTAGCTTATGATTCTTTCGTAAACTTGTTTTAGTGATTTTTAGCCCTAATCATCCACTTAAGGCATTAAACTATCTTATCCTTCAAGTTGGCACTTGTTTAGCTCTTGTTTTCTCTTTTATTTGTTAGTTTATTCCAAAATATACTTGTAAATAACCTAGAACTTGTAGTGAGTGTGAGCCTTAAGGGTGTTTTCTTAAGATTTGATTGTGTTTTCCTTAGTATTACTCCATATACTTATCATATGACTTCCTAGATGCATTTTTGTGCCTAAATAACTTTTATCAAGTTAAAGAAACATCCTTAATGGTGTCATGTAGTCCACATCTAGCAACTCCTTGGGTTCTTCATGTCACTATTTTGGTGGTATTTTCAAGTCACAAAAACTTTCCTCTAAACTTCCTTAAATGTACACTTGTTTTCTTGGTAAATTATAAAATGGACATGCTAAAACTTATCATGTACAAGAAATCTTCCCTAAGGAAACTACAATTTCTCCTTAGCCTTAGAAACTCCTAAAGTTACAATTAACACAAAGGAAAGAGTCCTATTACATAAGTATTCTAAGAGTACATCAAGAGAAGAAAAAGAAAACTTTACTACTTATTGGTGAGGTAAGATTTGCTTAGGGGGAGTACTTCCTTTAGCCTTATCTTAACTTCCCTGGAGTATCCCTTTAGCTAGCTCATTGTTGGTGACCTTAAGTACCTTTGGAAGTACAGATGCTTGGAAGTGTAGAGGATGCTATGGAGGGTATAGTGTAGTGCCTTAAGGGGTTAACTTTAGAGATGGAGTGATGAAGTGAAATGGACTGAAGTTGGAAATGTGATTATGTATGTAGGAGAAGGGGTTTGATCTGGCATTTGGGAGGGTATTTGATGCTAAAGCTCAAGTGTTTGTAGAGGTGGAAATGAAGGAAACATAAGGGATAGGGGGTGGATGCTAAAATGGCTGGTTAGGTAGCTTGATAAGGGGCTCTTTATTTGGCTTGTCACTTAATGGTTGAAATGAGTCAAAGGTAGCTTAAGAGTGATCAGTTTTTGGACTCCATTGGGTGGTTATTAGAGTGGGTTTTCATTGAAAAAGAGTAGCAAAGTGATGGCTACAATTAAGAACTCCAAATCGGCACCTAGGGTAGAATGGAGGGTAGCTTGCCAAGTCTATCACAACTCGAAAGGGTGTCAAGTTGTAGCAATACCGCCATGTAATACGAGAAGATCCATGATCAAGTACTATCCTTAATTAGGAACTTTCAATGTACTATTCAAGGCATCTTACAACCCCGACTTCCTCTTGAAAACTAGTATCAAGTAATAACGGAGCATACAATATAAGATCATGCCATAATATCTAAATCCAACATAAACATAAATAAGGATAGGGTACAAGGTTTCCCTAAGCATAAGTCATACAGAACTAAAATAAAACAGTACCAATAGTCTACATTACTTAACATACTAAAAATACGTAAATAACTTAGAGAGTCCAAATAATATTTAAGTGATCTCTCATGCTCTCATCTTCTCCTCATTAACCAATCCTAAGTTAGTAAGACTAAACTCGAGCATCTTATGGCTCGGCACCAACTAGAGATCTTACTGCAATAACAAACTATAAGGGAGTAAACTGCAACTTCTTAATGAGTAACCTTCCTACCTTACCATCAAACAATAACAAGCAGATTATGAATCAAACATATAAATGCATAAACAAGCATATGCAATACAAATAGTATATACATTCAACCAGTAACTGCATACAGCACGGTTTTATGCTCATCATTTCCTAAGTTAGGAAATATTTAAGCACATCAAGACCCGGGTATCTACATCTAATATGAGTTCTCTTAGTAATAGACACTACTCAGCCTCAAGTAAAAAGCGACACCCCCTAGATCCAAGTAGATCCCAAAGGTTGAGGCATGAAAATGTCGCATGAATATATTGTACGATAAATAATCACAACATATAATATCAATATGGATCGATCTAAATATGATCTCCCGCTTTATTACGTAGTGCTAGTGCCCTTCAACTTATGTTATAAGATGTAATGCATGTTCGATTTAATTAAAGGCCAAATATTTTTTAATCTGGATTCATGCAGTGGTTAAGCAAATATATTCTAGACACTCCAACACCTTGAGTTCTAATGCAATAAACGAGGGTGTTCAAAATATCTTGGGATATTTTGTAAGCATGAATCAACTAAAGCAAGCACATACAAGTTCCCGTATACTCCAACATGTAACAAGTTCAATTATCATATATAATTAGATGGTGCACTAACTACAAGCACATAATAGAGTAAAATGGGGGGGTAGTATACTCAACCTACCATGATACCTAGCAGCCTCAATAGTCCTCGATTTCATCCAACTTTGAATCCTCATCACTTCAAGAATACATTTAAAGTTTATGAGTATTATATTTGTACTAACTACTTAGGCTTTCGTGCTCTTATATCCCCGTTTTAACTATTTTCATATTTCAAATGTAGTTTCTTGGCTTTAACTTCATTTTTAGTGATCTTATAGTCATTTTCATTGTTTTCAAGTGTTCTTTCATTTAGCAATGTCATTTTTTAGTTCTTAGGTTAGTACGTTCTCGATTTGGCCTTTCAAGGTTATAGGCCCAAAAGGTGAGTTAGGTCACTTTAGGGTTTCGGCTTAGTTTTAGGCTTTGAGATTTATTTTTTGGTTTTAGGCCTTCTATTTAATATTTTAGGCTTCCTTTTAAGTATTTTAAATGAAAAATTTTGACCCAACAATTTAAATTCTCATCTTAGGCCTTAGTGATACTCTTATGGGCCTAAATAGGCTTTTTTTTTTTTAAGTTTAAGGCTCTAACTCATTAAGGGGACTTTGGTGGTGGTCTTGGATAGGCCTTTGGGTTTAGTAGGCTTCTTAAATAACTTATTTTGTGCCTCTTAACATAAATTTCAGATTTGGTCACCTGGTCTTAAACTTGGTTCCTTTAAGCTTTTAGGGCCTAATTTGCATTTTAGGGCATTAGGCCTAAACCTACTTATCTTTTTAAGCTTAAGCCTAACCTTAGGCCTAAGTTTAGCCTACTTTTCCTAAGTTTATAGATTTGGTCACTAACATTAAGGTAGTCATTAATACCATTTTAAGTCTCTAATCACTAATTAATCTAATTTAGGGCATTAGCTTATCATTAGCCTATTTAACTTGGTTAATTAAGTCCTAAATCATACTTAACACTAAATAAACATGTTATTAAGCTAATAGACTAAAATTTACAGATTTGAGGCTCTCACAAAAGTGATGTCCAAGGTGGTTTTTTGGGGATTCCTCTACACTTCTTCATACAACACTTGTTTTAAGGTATTTTTCCTTAATTACAACTATGTTTTTACTTGCTTATGACCATAATCTTAACATAATATTGTATGGACAAGCATAGTGATGTTAAGGGAGGGGCGGCATGTTAGGGAAAGTGAGTGCTTAGTGCCTTTCTTAGTGATTTAGCCCTACTGGCAAGACATTAAACTTCTCTACATGTTAGTGTCAAAACCCTAACTAAAGAGTATTTTTCTTTCATTATCCATGCTTATTCTTCTTGAAAACATCTAAAGCATGACTGTAAAGTAAGTAATACAACTTCCCAACATTATCCTAAAAGAAAAACAAGGAAAAATAATTAAGAGTAAACACTTACCGGAGCTAGGAATGTGGAAGGTCTCCTTATGTATGTGTATATGAGTGAGTATGTGTGTTAGACAACAAGAAGGGTATGTGTGTGTAGCGTGAGGCTTGGTGGTGGGTGGTTTGGTGAGGTGGTGGTGGTGATGTAGTGGCTAGCGATGGAGTGTCTATGGTGACCGAATGGAGGAAGTTTGGGAGTGTTTTGGAGTAAGATATTTTAGAGAGTGTTTGTGTATATTTTAGTATTTGAGAAAATGAAGAAAATGAGTGAGGGAGAGAGTGAAATGGCCGGTGTAAAAGGGAGAGAGAGTAGGGATAAGGTATGGCAATTTGGGTAGGGAAAGACTTGGCTCAAATGGGGATCATGTACTTCCTTATTTTATTACCAAATAAGGATCTTGTCCCCTTATAGTACAAGATATTTTAAGGTCATTAATATGTTGTCTTATGGTCCTTAATTATGTTTAACTTGTATTTAATTAAGATATAATGAAAATTAGTTATGGATGAGGGTTTGTTTAGGGTAGTTGATGGTAATTAAGTACAATTAGGCTAGTTAAGTGTAATTAGGGCATGTTTAAGGTTTTGTTGAGTTTTGATATTACACTTTAGTTAATCCAAGTACCCTATACATGTACCTAGGCTTTCTTTAGGGTTTGATGTTCATTTATAATTGTTTAATTTGCTTACAAGTTTGGAATTTAGGATTTTAGTTGATTAGCGATGTCAATCAACTTTAATGATGGATTTAGCCTTACTATTAAGGTTTATTTATCATGTTAAGGTATTTTGTCAATTAATTAGGACTTAGCAATCTTTTTAGGATTTTATTATCATTATAGGGTTTCTCAAGTATTGGGGTTTCTAGGGTTTCTCAAGTATTGGGGTTTCTAAGGTTTTACTCATATAACTAAGGTTATAAGGCATCGCTTCCTTTAAGGTTTTAGTTTACTGTTTAGGGTTCGATTCTTTCACTTAGAGTTTATTATGTCTGGGTAGTTTTAGGGACTATCCGAAGAATTTTCATCCGACTTCACTTTCAATTACTAAAAACCCATAGCGGTTTACATCCTCTTCCTTAAAACAAGTTTTGTCCTCAAAACTATGAGAAGAATTTCCACACGTCTTAAACAACTCAAGGTACTTGCACTTTACCTCATCTTTAGCTTCTTGGTCCTCAACTTTTAAGTCTTCCTATTGAGGATGTGGAATGGGTTCTCCTCGTAAGTGAGGTTTTCCTATAACTACAACGGCTCCAATTCTACCACTCTAGCTAGGTTCAAAATGTGCTTATGTAACATCAACAAATGGAAGACATTATGTAGTCTCGATAAATTTGGTGGCAAGGCTAACCAATAGACTAGACTTCCAATTCGGTTTAATAAAGGTCTGATGTATTAAGGTGATAGGAATCAACCTCCTAGACTAATTACTCATAGCTGAGCTAGAGGACTCTAAGGACTTGCATGGAGAATACTAGCTCGAAACCAAAGCCAAGACGAGGATCCCTATTCTAAACTAATCTCCTACTAACCTATCTGTTAAATCCTTACATGTGTCAGATCTGCTCCTACCTAACAACAATGCCTTATTCTAGAAGACAACCTAAGATTACTCGAACCGAGCTACCAGACCGACCACAAACATCTAACTATAATACAACTGGCTTCTCTACAAGACTAATTGATCCCCGACCTGATCTATATTAGGTTGGCCCTTGATTGCAAACATTATTCTACTTCTGCTTACTTTGTATCATATTTCTAATGACCAACCACTAAGTGACACGTGTTCCTTGAACACAACATTCTAGAATCATTCTTTCTTTTCTAGAATGAATTTTCTTTATCTTTTTTACCCCTTTTAGCATGTTTCATGTAACCTAATTATAGAATACCCTTTTTTCTTTTCATACATGTAAAGTAACCCTAGTGGATGGGTATATAAACCCCCACTTTCTTATATGCAGACCATAAACTAAGTCAATACAGAATTATTCACGTTGAGCAACCTTAGTGTTCTCATTATCATTCAACTCTTACCTATTCCCTTTTAGCAAGGAGTAGTGGCGATTGACACTTTAGTTCAGATCAATGTATCATATCCAATAGATTATAGGTTAAGTAGGATCTAGTGGTGTATCATATATCCATTCAGTAACTACCTGGTCTATGCTAGCTTTTTACTTGTTTGTTTTTTGTTTGCTTTGTTGTGGTGCTTCTCTATATGTCCGACCTCAGAGACGCATCACAGGGGCTCAGCCTTCCTTATGTCCTTGCCTTATGCATACTTTTTATTAGCTTTACCTTGAGGTACACATGATCGCTAACCTAAAATTCCACTTCACTTCTCTTTAAATCAACTTAACATTTCTAGCAATCCTAAGCTTCTTTCATTTTTTGTCTAATGACAACTTCTTTTTTCGCAGCTTCTTATATCAAGTTAAGTGTAAGAGCTAACTTTTTTAAATCATCCCAAAACAAAGGAGACTTGCACTTCTATCCATACAAGGCTTCATAGGGTGGCATCTAAATGCTTAAGTGGAAGTTGTTATATGCAAATTCAATAAGGGGTAAATGAATGTCCCAGCTTCCCTTGAATTCTATGGTAAAGGATCTCAACATATCCTCTAAGGTTTACATGGTTCTTTTAGATTGTCCATCTAACTAAGGGTAATAAACAATACTGAAGCTTAATCGGGTGCTTAAATGCTTTTGTAGACTCGCCTAAAACTTTGACACAAATCATTGTTCTCAATCGAAGACTATGTTTACAAGAACACCATAGAGTCTCATAACTTCCTTTACATAGATCCGTGTTAGCTTCTTTAAAGAATAAGACATGTTGATGGGGAGAAAATGCATTGACTTAATGATTCTATCCACAATCACCCAAATGGAACCAAATCCTACTTAGATCTGAGGTAATCCACTATCAAAATCCATGGTAATTCGTTCCTACTTCCATTCAGGAATTAGTAACGACTTTAACAACCCTCTTAGCCTTTGATGTTCAACTTTAACCCTTTGGCATGTCTCACATTTTTGTACATAGTTGCTTACATCTTGCTTCATGTCATTCCACCAAAAACTTTTCTTGAGATCTTAGTACATTTTTATTCCTCCAAGGTATACTAAATAACCCGAGTGGTGAGCTTCACTCATGATTTACTTCCTAAGGGAGGCATCTTTTGGTACACATAATCTGCCTTTCATGTGCAAAATCCCCTTTTCATCAATACCAAAGTTTGAGTACTTTCCATTTGTTATCTCTTCTCTTACCTTCATTAAAGCTAGATCAACTTGTTGGGCTTCTCAAATCTTTCCCATCACTATAGATTTAATGACTAAATTTGACAACTTAACATTCCCTTCAAACCAAGTGAATTTGATACTAAGTTTCTCAAACACTTTGATTAACTCTTATTGCTCGATGAGGAGTGACGCAACTTCCACATGGTTCTTATGACTCAAAGCATCTATAATGATGTTTACCCATCCTGGGAAATAATCGATTTCAAGATCATAATCCTTGATCAATTCAAGCCATCTTCTATGTCTTATGTTCAACTCTTTATGGGTGAAGAGATACTTAAGGCTTTTATGATATGTGTAAATTTCACATCTTTGGCCATATAAGTACTACCTCCAAATCTTGAGAGTGAAAACCACTATGGCTAACTCCAAGTCGTGTATACGATAATTTTGCTCATATAGCCTTAATTGTCACAAAGCATAGGCTATGACCTTTCCTTCTTGTATCAATACACAACTTAGCCCATTTCTTGAGGTATCACTAAATATCGTAAAAGGCTCATCAGAATTAGGCAAGACTAAGATCGGTATGGATACTAGTTTGTATTCTTGAAAGCTATGCTCCCTCTTATTGGTCCATTCATATTTCACTTTCTTTTATGTCAATTGAGTGAGCAATCAAGCTAAAGTAGAGAAATCTTTGACAAATTTCCTATCGTACCTTGCTAATCCAAGGAAACAATGTACATCAGTGATTGTCTTCAATCTTTTCCATTCAACTATGGCCTTGACCTTCTCAAGGTCAATTGTTATCCCATCACCTAATATTATGTGTCTAAGAAAAGAGATCTCCTTCAGCTAAAAGTCAAACTTAGTCAATTTGGTGTATAGCTTGTGCTCCCTTAAAATTTACAACACCATCCTCAAATGTTCTTCATACTAGTCAAGTGAGGAAGAATACACAAGAATGTAGTCAATGAAGACAATTATGCATTTGTCCAACAATGCCCAAAATACATGGTTCAATAAGTCCATGAAGGCAACTGGTGTGTTACTTAACCCGAAAGGCATCACCAGGAACTCATAATACCCATACCTCGCTCTGAAAGTTGTCTTAGAAACATCTTCTAGCTTGATCCTTTACTAGTGATATCTAAATCTCAAATCAATTCAAGAAAAGACTTTAGCATCCTTCAATTGATCAAACAAGTCATCTATCCGTGGTAGGGGATACTTGTTCTTGATAGTTACCTTATTCAAGTCTCGATAATCTATGCATAGTCTCATAAACTTGTCTTTCTTCTTTACAAATAACACGAGAGAGCTCCCAAAGGCGGTACACTATTTCGAATGAATTATTAGTTAAGTAATTCTTGCAACTGCTTTTTCAACACCTTAAGCTCTACTAGAGCAATCTTATAAGGGGCATTAGATATAGGCGCGGTTTTTGGTAGCAAATCAATGACAAAATCAATCTCCTTCTTAGGTGGCAATCTTGGAAGTTCATCAGGAAAAACATTAGGGAACTCATTAAACACTTGAATTTCTTCCAATTAGGGCTTCTCTTTATCAATCTCAGTTATGTTCAACTCGATTTCTACCCAAGCTTGGAATCCTTCATCTTGGATTAACTTAAGTAAGCATATCTCACCGGTTTACCAATGGCTGATTGTCCTTTAAAAGTGGTCCCTATCCCATTCAAAGTTTCAAATTCTACTTCCTTACTTTAGCAATGTACTTTAGCCCCACTGCTAACATCCAACTCATGCCTAAGATGACTTCATACTTGTTCATCTCAAGCATTATCATATCAACACAAGATTCACCATCCTGATTAATAAAGGGCAGTTCTTCACCAATTCTTAAGTTAGTACCGCGCTCCCAGTAGGGGTCCTAATTCTAAAGCACAACTCTACAGCCATAACTTATAATCCTGCTTACTTGGCAACTTTAAGTATGATAAAGGAGTAGATTGCTCCTGTATCAAACAAGGAATACATGGGTAAATTGGAGAAATTGATATTCCTTGCAACAAGTTCGATGTTTATGGTGTCTCACTCCCTCAAAAGCAACAGCATCCTCCTTAAGCCTAGCATCCACATAGTCCCACTTGCCCTCCAAGTTGTAAACTCTAGCATGTGTGGGTGTTCTTGGTTTGTCCTGCCTGGGTCTTGGGCCTCCTACTTGCCAATTAACTACTAAGCAACCAAGAAGAGCCATAAGGTAAGCTAACTAAGCAGCTAGTGTGGCCCTCCATTGTAAGCAATTTAAAGCAATGTATCATGTCTACTTATATTCAAAGCAAGTCATGGTAGCTCTCTTGGGATACTCAACCATGCGATGACCACCATTGCCACATAAGAAACACTTGTGCTAAAGCTAGGAGCATTCTCTAAGGTAGTGTCGTCCTTTGCATTTCCAACATCTAATTGCACCAGTCCTCAATCCAAAACTTATCATACCTAGCCTCTGTTGATGGCCATAACTCGTTATGATCTTTTTCCCTTTCTTAGTAAAACTAAGTCCTTCAAATGGCCTCTTTCCAAAGATGTTCACCTTGGCCCTCTTTAACCTATCCTTAGAACTTTTAGCACCCTCAATTGTCTAGGCCGTCTCAATAGACTCTCTAAAATCTCATGGTTGAAACTTGCGCATGCATCATCTGGTCTATAGTACTGAAAATCCTCATTAACAAAGTGCAGCAAGCTATTAAACTCTGCCTCATACTAGTCTATGGTATAGTTTCTCCTCTAAATAAAGAGAAATGCATCATTGTACTGCAACTTCAATGTCTTAGGAAAATAATTAGTAATGAACTCCCTCTTGAACACTTCCCAAGTAATCAATTCTCTTGTTGTCCTTCTCTTTGACTCCCACCAAGTCCTAGCATAGAGTCTCAACATATAAGTACCATAAGTGACCCACAGGTGATGAGGAATCTCAAATGCTTCAAAAGTCTACTCAATCTACATGAGCCAATCCCCTGCCTCCTCTGGACGGTTAGTTACTCCATCAAAGCACCCGGTACACTTAATAAACTTCAACATCAAGGAACTCTAAGGCTTACGATCTGAAGGTGCTGCAAGGGACCTGCTCAACTGGAGGTGGTGGTGGTGGTAAGGGTACCTCCTCCATGGGTATAAGGGGTGGAATGGGAGCTAGTGGTGTCCTATCCCTCTCATAAAAGGTTTTCAATATCTTCGATATTGTAGCTAACACCTCATATGTACAACCTCTTAGGGGATTCTACAAAGGTAGATCTATTGGATGATCTTACCTCATTAGGAGCTTCCTTCGTCCTCACTTGTTCCTAAGGTCAACTCAATTCAGTAAGCTTTAAGTATAGAGAACCTCTAAATCCTACATTTACATTTATACACAAGAGAATACATTGGTTTGAATAGAATAAACATTTCATTTCATTAATTACATCAATAACAAGGTTACACCAAGTAGTGGTCACTTCTAGAGAGTGAGTCTCCACCAATATTATGTATAAATATAACTAAACATTTCATCAATACTTCACAAACATTACAATATACTTTAGAGTACAAAATCAAGACAAGTCCATCCCAAAATCTAGTGACCTCATACGATAGCATATCAACATCAAATACGTCTATGGGCCAGTGACCGAACTAGCCTCAACCTTTGCAAACTCAACATAAGCATCTAGATTTGTAGAGCCTAACTCATCAGAATAATCGAAGCTATCACCATTAGAATCTACACTAAAGTAAGTTGATAACTCTAACCACTACTCCTCCTCTAGATCCTCTACTATAAGTGTTGGAGGCTCAAAGATAGGATCCCTAATCTCTATCTCATCCCCTCTAACCTCCATCTCATCTCCTCCATCCATCAACTCTATAAGATGATCGAGAACATCACCCGGTACCACCAAGGGTACATACTCATATGGAACCTCATCTTGGGGTAAATCTTGCTCATCCTCATTCATCTCTATTATGTTCAAAGTAGAGGCCTCTAATATCAGCTCCTCTAGTATCTCAATCTCATCATTCGATAATACTAGCATACCAAACTCTAACTCCAACTCCATCTCCTTCCACATAGTGCCTATAGCCTACTGAATGTCAATCTTAAGTAAGGTTAGGTAGTCACCCCTATGGACTCTAGCGAATATAACTTTGTACCCAACTTACCTCCATTTACCAAAAGTTAGGGCTAAAGGTAAGTAAGAATTGCTGACCAGGAAAGCTACCTTCAAGGATGGTCCAATGAGTCCATTAAACCATGACTTATGCTCTAAAACGTAGATAAGCTTGGTATTGGTGTAAACCGATACATCCAAATCCATAAGTAGCTCTTAGCATCAGAATCTCTAATGATCAATGAGTCTACCCCTCCACCAGGACAATATTGTGCTCATACTTTAGGGCTTTCCCATTAGAGCGAAATCCTTACAAAGTAAGTAAAGGCAATGTCAATAGTCCAGTAGTATCTCATCCTTGCTCGTTTGGAAATTGAGCCATTGCTCCATGAGAGTAAAAAATTCCTCCTAGAATTACAAGGGTTTTCTTATAGTGAGGATTTTCTTATGCTTTTAAGTTAAGGATGTTCATATATAATATCTTAACCCGATTCTACCCCTTTCAACCTACTCGATAGGTTTTCTTAGGTGTTTAAGGTCAATTTTTAACTTATTTAACTTACACTCTAATATCACTTAAAATACTGTTACAACTGGAAATGGGGGTCAAGTTATGGCAGTATCGCCATGTAATATGGGAAGATCTAAGATCAAATACTATCCTTGATCAGGAACTTTCAGTATACTATACAAAGCATCTCATAACCCAAATTCTTCCTCGAAACCAGTATCAAGTAATAATAGAGCATGCAATATAGGATCATGCCATAATATCTAAATCTGACATAAACATAAATAAGGATGGGGTATAAGGTTTCCCTAAGCATAAGTCGTACAGAACCAAAATAAAACAATACTAGTATTCTACACTACTTAACATATTAAAAATATGTAAATAACTTCAAGATTCCAAATAATATTTATGTGGTCTCTCATGCTCTCTTCTTCTCCTCGTTGACTAATCCTAAGTTAGTAAGACTAACCTTAGGCATCTTATAACCCGATACCAACCAGAGATTCTACTGCAATAACAAACTATAGGGGGTAAGTTACAACTACTTAGTGAGTAACTTTCTAATCTTACCATCAAATAATAACAAGCAAGTTATTGATTAAACATATGAATATATGAACAAGCATATGCAATATAAATAGTATGTACAATCGACCAATAACTACATATAGCATGATTTTACGCTCACCAATGCTTGGGTTAAGAAGTATTTAAGCACGTTAGGACCTAGGTATCCACATCCAATATGAGTTCTCTTAGCAATATAAGCACCCTCAATAATAGACATGGCTCAGCCTCAAGCAAAATGCGGCATTCTCTAAAGCTAAGTAGATCCTAAAAATCGAGGTAAGAACATGTCATATGAATATGTCGTATGATAAACTATCACAACATATAATATCAATATGAATTCATCTATGCATGATTTTCACTCTACTGTGTAGTGTTAACACCCTTTAACTTATGTTATAAGATACAATACATGTCCGGTTTAATTAAAGGCTAAATATTTATTAATCTAGATTCATGGGGTAATTAAGCAAGTATATTCCAAACACTCTAATACCTTAAGTTCTAATGCAACAAACAAAGGTGTTTGAAATATCTTAGGATATTTTGCAAGCAATAATCAACCAAAGCAAGCATACAAGTTCCTGTATACCCCAACATGTAACAAGTTCAATTATCATATATAATTAGATTATATACTAACTACAAGTACATAACAGAGTAAAATAGGGAGCAATATACTCACTTTACCATGATACCTAACAGTCCCAATAGTCATTGACTGCGTCCAACTCTGAATCCTCGTCACTTGAAGAATACATTTAAAGTTATGTGTATTTTATTTGTACTAACTACCTAAGCTTTCTTGCTCTTATATCCCCGTTTTAACTATTTTCATATTTCGAACATAATTTCTTCATTTAAATTCTATTTTTAATGATATTATAGTGGTCTTCATCATTCTCAAGTGTTTTTTCATTTACTGAGGTCATTTTTGAGTTCTTAGGTCAATAAGTTCTTGATTTTGGCCTTATAAGGTTGTAGGCCTAAAAGGTAAGTTAGGTCACTTTTGGGTTTAGGCTTAACTTTGGGCTTTTGGCTTAGTTTTAGGTCTTAAGCCTTACACTTAATATTTTGAGCTTTCTTTTAAGTATTTTAAATAAACTTTTTCTACCCAAAATTTTAAATTCTCATCTTAGGCTTTGGCAATACTCTTATGGGCCTAAATGGAGTCTTTTTCTAAGTTTAAGGCTTTAACTCATTAAAGAGCCTATAGTGGTGGTCTTAGATGGGCCTTTAGGTTTAGTAGGCTTCTTAAATAACTTATTTTGGGCCTCTTAACATAAATTTCAGATTTGATCACCTTCCTAAATGGCCTTTAAACTTGGTTCTTTTGGGCTTTTTGGCCTTAATTTTCAATGAATAGATAAAGTTAACAATATGATAGACAGCATTGCCTTCATGTAAATTAGCTTTTAAGGTTTAGTAGTCTCAATTTCACTACAGGATTTTCAAATGAATGCTGGGCTAGGCCACCTCGAATGCCATGAGCCACATGTGGGGAAACCTGCACATATAGTTTTTAGGGAGATCTAGTCGAAAGACCATCCAGTGCCTACCCAACTAGAAGGACTAAGAAATTAATTGAATATAAAACTTATCTTCAAGCTTTACCTTATTCTGATCGAAAATGGAGTTGCAGTCAATATCATCCCCATTTAGGCAGTCAAAAAAAGTTAAAAGAAAGAAATATAGAATTTAGTAAGATAAAAAAATATATATATATGGCCTCAATGATGGCAAAACAAAGGCTCTTCTATTCTCTTAGTGGTCCGAATCAGCGATTATAGAAGCTTTACAAAGTTTTATGTGATTGATGCTCCAGTGCAGTACAACATACTCTTAGGAAGAGAATGGAAACACAGGAAGATATGTATGCCATCGAGCCTCAACCGATGCATCATGCTATGGTACAAGATTTATGTTTAAGTCTAACCTATGGACCCACAGCCAAAGAGTACGAAACTAAGGTAGCGAAAGTCTAAGCTGATGCTTATTATTATGAAAGGGGCAATCTTCAAATTAGCTTATTTAATCTAATCGATCAATCGCCGCTATTGGAGCCCCATCGAAGACAGCAGTTGATTAGGCCTCGACGATAAGGCAAGCTAAGCTAAGGATTCAACAAGTGAGATAGATATATCTATTTCATTATCATTAAGAAAGAGAGGAAACAAGCAAGGTAGGAAGAGAATAGGTGAAGAATGCCCTGAGAGGGGGAGCTATAAGGGAAGGGATTTATAAAGGCATTGAAGGGGTTGTTGTCGGAATTACTTTGACTAGAGCTACTACTAGTATTTTCGACTATGAATCTCTAGAAGGGCGTAGAATAAGTCAAGAATCCAATTCCCATCTGGTTCTTGGCTGCGATGCCATTGTGCTTTTTTTAGTTATTTTGAAATTCCATTATTCACTAGCATCTAAAGACTTCTGGTATCTATAAACCTCGCGAATTTAGCTTTCTAAGTATAGAAACAAACGTCCAAACTGTAGATGATTTCCCGAACTCAAAAGAGCCAGTAAGATTTAAAACCGATTAAAATCTTAATCTAAAACCTAAAGTGGATACGAAAAACTTTAAATCATCAATTGAATCCCTAACCATGACAATCGAAGATTGAATCGCATAAGAATATATGAAACCCTAAATGTGTAAAAACATTAGAGATTGTGCCCTAAAGTAATAAAAACCCTAAAACTATAACTTTAAGGATATCAAAGCACTAATTCACCATAATTTACCCTAAAACCCTAAATGATAATATATCCTCCATATTTTACCATTTCATCGATAAACGACTAAAGATAACCCTCAATCATACATAAACATTTAGAATACTTAAGTAATTCATTAGAAACTAAGATAATGAGTCATAGATTATATTTATCCCTTAAGTATGTGATTAAGATAGTATTACATAGAGTTAAGGGTATAGTTGAAGATTAGGTTAAATGTAGTAAACCTTAATACCCTAAATGCTATTTTTCATCTCAATTATACTAAGTAGCTTACCAAATGATGTATATAGGATATAAATACCTAATGGAAGACCTCATTATCTATTTTTACTAATCAATTTACTAAATTTCTTATTTCCCTTCATTTCCTTAATTTTTCCCTTAATTTCCCTTAATTACTACATTATGTGTACAAAATTACATAAGCTTAAGGAGAGTTGACCAAGTCAACACATGTTGACCAAGGTCAAAATGTTGACCAAGTCAACACTTTGAAAAGTCAAAGATCTTAAGAGATAAAGAAAATATCTCTTTCTTAATGATGGCTTTTCTTTTCTTTCTTTTTGATTTTTCTTCTTCTCCTTTTCTCCTCAATTGCCGTCTACATTTTCTCCCTTCTAAGCCCCACCATTTTCTTCCCTTCATTATGAAAACAAGACAAAAGAAACAAAACAAAACATACCCTCCATTGCCGTGAGCTTCTTCTTCCCATTTCACTCTCATCACTCCTCCTTTTGTCTTCTCAATTTCAACACAATTAAAGGTATGTATCTAAGTTACTTTATCTTGTTTTATCTTCTTCATTAGTTAGTTAATTAGGTAGATTAGGTATGTAGTTATGTGTTTAGTGTTGTCTTGAAGAAGAGGAAACAAAGTTTCCATCTTTAAGTGTAGAAATTAGAACTTTTGAAGAAGAAGAAAGGAAGACATGAGTATAAGCTTATAAGTATGTGTACATAAAGAAATACCAAAGGAATACAAGTATGTGAACCTTTATACATAAGTATTTATCATGTACATAACTTGAATTAAGACCATATCTAACTATATATGTGTATACTATACTAAATACATACATAGAAATACAAAAGGATGAAATTGAGAGGATTTTCTTAAGAGAAAATTAGGCATACGAATTTTAGTATAAAAATACATATCCAACCGTATAGGTATATGAGTATGTATATACGTATAAATACAGTATAAGTCTAAGTATAGATATGAGTATAAGTATGTATAAGGTATATGTACATAAGTATAAGAGAAAGGGGTAACATGTACATAATACATATACATATGACATAAGCATAAGGAAAGGCTTATGTAATCATATGATGAGGTAAGTGATGACATAAGCATATGATGACATAAACCATGACATCATCAATTGATTACATAAGTGATGATGTAAGCATAGGTTTATAATAGAAGAAATAATAAGATTACGTAAGTACATAACATAGGTATATATGTGCATTTAGAAGTCGAAAATCCCTTAAACCTTAATACACTTCCTAGATTGAATTAAATTTAATCAAGTATGTGAATTAGTAGCACTAATGTAAAATTTCCTAAGTGTAAGAATCAAATAGCTAATTCAATCGTTAAATCCTAAACTAGGGCATAAACATAAGCAATAAGAATAATTAAACTTCAATAAAATAAAATTTCAATAAATTTAGCCCATATCATAAAACACGGGTCTTAATGTCCAAAACGGACATTACCGTGTGAATGTACGTCCAAAAACGATGAAAAACGACTATAAATTCATAAATATTGAAAATAAAATGAAAAGTTACGTACGATTAGCAATTAGGTTTAATCGAATAAGGGTTAATAGTAATCCAAGTAGAATTAGGTAGGTAGATGTCTAGAACCATTAGTTAAGTCAACTACTTATTATCCTTGTTATCTCATAATGATCAGGTGGTCTCGACGAAGGCGAGGATCTCCCGATTGGTTATTACGACTAGAGTGAGTCGTCATAGTCAAGTGAGTACTCCCGATGACTCTATACTTGTTTGTGCTTATAGTTAGTGCACTTAAATTGAATATCAATAACTTGATGCATGGGGTTTCGGGATATGTGTGTGCTTGATATTGATTGGTTATTATAAGAAATATTGTTAAATACGATAATTGATGATTTGATGGCATGATTGATTTTATATGATTTGGATGGTTTGTTGATATTGATTGATCGCCTTATAATTTGACCTAATCATATTTGGCTTATCTTAAATTAAAAAGATCATGCATTATCCATGCATCGCATTACTTATTCTGGCCGTCACTTCACACGGTTGGTAATGAAGGGCCTTGGAGGGATGGATTCCCACATGATTTAATTAGTACCATGCAAGAGCATGGGTACAACAAGACCCTACCCTTGGCTCGCGGGTTTTATTGGCGCCGGAGACGCTAACCGTGGGTGGCTGGGGGTCACGTTTAGAGACCACCGCTGTAGGGTGTAAGTGTGGACTGCGGGGGTCACCTCACCGCTAAGCCTGGGACTTTGTGAACTATTGGATTTTTGGAAATGGAAATGTGTTTTTGTGTAATACGGAATTCAAAGTTATGGGTAAAAACCTAGGTGCTAGAGCCCGGTCGTGATTGGTGCCGATGAATCTCCAACCCTTATCTCGGAGGGCGTTAAAATCCGATATTATATGCAATACCGGTCAACTGCATATATTGTTTGGCATACTGCGTGTACATGCATTCATATGGTTGTAATAATTTGTTTGATAACTTGTTTGCCAGTATGGTATGAGGGATTGCTCACTAAGCTCTTGTAGCTTATTCCCCAATAGTCTTTCTTTTGCAGGTTTACACACGATGGGATTGGGATAAGTCTTGAGTGCTAAGGGCGAGATGAAGATATGTACATTAGTGTTAGGATTAGTTGAGATTTTTATAGATGATACATAAACACTCTTTATAGAAAATATTCACATGTTAGAATTTAATATAATTTAATTCTACCTGCAATTTTATAATGTTGGTAATCCTGTCTTATTATTTGGTGGAGGATACCGATTCTTTGCGGTTTTGAGGAACTGTGGGATATCGAACATCCATAGTTATTTATAATTATATATTATGTCATGTTATAATAAATTATTTACTTGAAAATCATTAATCTTAGTGATTTATTATTTAGAGTCTTGCAATCTTTGACTTGCAAGACGGTTTTCATATTATGGGTGCACACATGTTATGAAAATTTTAGGTAATTCTACCAGGGCCCCTTTAGGGTCCTGACAGTATCCCTTACACAAGGTCTTACAAATGGCTTAAAAAGTCCTTCATTTAGGTTAGAATTATGAAGCTTACCCTCTTAGTAGAGAAGAGGGAAAGGGCTTTTTCAACTGGGGCATAGGACCGCCGTTCCCTTTTCCCTTTACTAATAGGGGATCCCGTAGTTCTTATGTTACCGCGTTTCCTAGGAATTTTCTTTTAGTGCTTCAACCCAAAGCGATAGCTTCTAGCTAATTTAGTGGACAAGATGGCTGTGCTCTAGCTTACTCAAGAATAGGATAGTAGTGGTCTACTGGCAAGCTTATTTTGATCTTGGACGCAGTACATTAGAATCCTAAAGCACCACCACAAATGTTACCACGCATTTGCATGCAGTATGATAAGGCACTACCCTGTTATGCTAGTAGCCAACTCCAGCGTATCAACTTAGTTATCCTCATTAAGCCACTTACTTGATGTCTAGCTTCTTAACTGGCAGATAGATTCTTTTTCCCCAAATCAATGAAGAAGGGAGAAGTAAGGTGATTCTTTCGATGAACTAGAAGCGATGTACTATGCCCAAGTGGGGGGACAGGAAAAGAAATGGCTCCAAAGAAAGAAATCAGGGTTCCCAATGCTTCTCTGTGCCTAATGAGATTTGCCAACCTCAGGATGGCTCTAGTTTTCATTGGCTTTCAAGGGCATTTTAAGGCCTTAGGCCTAAACCTACTTGTCTTTTTGGGTTTAAGCCTAACCTTAGCCCTAAGTTTAACCCACTTTTCCTAAGTTTATAGATCTAGTCACTAACATTAAGGTAGTCATTAATATCATTTTTGAGTCTCTAATCACTAACCAAGCTAATTTAAGGTCTTAACTTATCGTTAGCCTACTTAACTTGGTTAATTAAGTCTTAAATCATAGTTAACACTAAATAAACATGTTATTAAGCTAATCAACTAAAATTTATAGATTTAGGGCTCTCACAAAAGTAGTGTCCAAGGTGATGTCTTGGGGGTTCCTGGACACTTCTTCATACAACACTTGTTTTAAGATGTTTTTCCTTAATTACAACTATGTTTTTACTTACCTATGACCGTGATCTTAACATAATATTGTATGGACAAGTGTAGTGATGTTAATGGAGGGGCAGCATGTTAGGGAAAGTGAGTTCTTAGTGCCTTCCTTAATGATTTAGCCCTAAAACTAGCAAGACACTAAACGTCTTTACATGTTAGTGTCAAAATCCTAACTAAAGAGTATTTTTCTTTCATTGTCCATGCTTGTTCTTCATGAAAATATCCTAAAACATCTAAAGCATGATTGTAATGTAAGTAATACAACTTAAAATACAACTTCCTAGCATTATCCTAAAAGAAAAACAAGGAAAAAAAATTAAGCCTAAACACTTACCGGAGCTAAGAGTATGGAAGATCTCCTTATGTGTGTGTGTGTGCCAAGAGCCTTATGTGTGTGTTGGACAACAAGAAGGTTATGTGTGTATGGCATGAGGATTGGTGGTAGGTGGTTTAGTGAGGTGGTGGTGGTGGTGTAGTGGTCGGCAATGCAGTATGTATGATAGTCGGATGGAGGAAGTTTAAGAGTATTTTTTAGTAAAATATTTTAGAGAGTGTTTTAGTATGTTTTCATGTTTGAGAAAATAAAGAAAATGAGTGAAGGAGAGGGTAGAATGGCTAACATAAAAGGGAGAGAGAGTGGGGGACAAGTTGTGGCAATTTGGGTAAGGAAGGACTTAGCTCAAATGAGGACCATGTACTCCCTTACTTTATTACCAAATAAGGAAGGATCATGTCCTCTTAGAGTATAAGGTATTTTAAGGTCATTAATATGTTGTCTTATGGCCCTTAATTATGTTTAACTTGTAGTTAATTAAGATGTAATGAAGGTTGGTTATGGATTAGGTTTTGTTTAGGGTGGTTGATGGTAATTAAGCATAATTAGGCTAGTTAAGTGTAGTTAAGGCATGTCTAGGGTTTTGTTCAATTTTGATATTACACTTAGTTAATCCAAGTACCTTACACATGTACTTAAGGTTTTCTTAGGGTTTAATGTTCATTTATAGTTGTTTGATTCACGTAAGAGCTTAGAATTTAGGGTTTTAGTTGATTAGCGATATCGATCACTTTTAACGATATATTTAGCCTTACTATTAGGGTTTATTTGTTACGTTAAGGTATTAAGTCAATTAATTAGGACTTAATAATCTTTTTAGGATTTTATGACCATTCTAGGGTTTCTCAAGTATTAGGTTTCTAAGGTTTTCCTCATATAGCTATGGTTTTAGGGTCTTGCATCCTTTAAGGTTTTGGTTTAATATTTAGGGTTCGATTATTTCACTTAGGGTATTATTATTATGTCTAGGTGATTCTAGGGACTATCTGAAGACTTCTCATCTCACTTCACTTTCAATTATTGAAAACCTGTAAGGTTTACAAAGTTTCTCTACTTTCCTCTTTTTTGTTGATGGAAAAGTAACTTATGACCTTTTACCAAAAGTAGTATGACTTGTTTAGGGATTTGGGGTAGGTTTGGTCTAATCAATCCTAGGAATTTGTTAAAGTTTTTCAAGATCTCTCTTCAAACTAGCTAGTTATGTCCTTTTGGTCATGTTGAATTTGAAATAGAAATGAGAGGGAATGATCATGGAGGGTAGCCGACATTAGGTACTTGATTTCCCTTTTTTTCTCTCTCTTGTTTTTTTTCTTTCTTTTTTTTTGGTTTCAATTATCATATTTGATAAAGTAATTGTAATTATAAAAGTTTAGGTCTCAATCCTTAACTTCCTTATGTATCGATGTTGGTTTTGAAATGAACTCCTAAGCTTCCTTATTCAATTAGGGTGTTATCAAATTTTCAAGTTCAATTACGTCTATAGTTTTAATAAGTTTAGAAACTTTTTATTTAATTTTAGGCTTTTAGGGTTTTCAAATCATTATTTAGCATTTTAACCTCAAATTTTCATCGTACAAGAATATATATATATATGATGCAAATCATATGGGTGAGGCACCATTATGATTTCATCAATCTAGTATTTAATTGGTTTGGTTAAATCAATTTAACATTTTATGGTGTTTTGTACATTTTAATGTACATGAATAAAATTATATTGTACATATATGTGTGTATGGTGTAATTAGCCAAGTAGGGGTAAGAATGTATTTTTATTAATCTAATGTTTTAATTGGTTCAATTGTTATATAATATATCATACATGGAAGAAAATTATACATGTGCATATATACATGTTTAGAGAAATACATATATGTAGGGTTGATTTCTTATTTTTTATAAATTTTATTCTCTAGCTATCTTAACTTAGTTAGTTATTATTATTTAGAGAAAATTATTATTTGATATCGAATTTGCATGATTTCGAAATATCTACAATCAATTTATTAATCTAGTATTTTAATTGGTTCAAATATTTACCAATTGATATAATGTGGTATATCTTATAAATAATGGTATGTAAAAGGGAAATTATACATGTATGGCATGATGTATATTCATAGGGGCAAAATCATAATTTTATTAATTTAATTACTTTAATTGGCTTAACTTAGCTAATTGTTATTACTTAGGAATATCTCTAATTGTTAGATATAGAATTTTCACGATTTAACAAAATTGAAGTTTAATTAACTTGTCCCAACGTCTTCTTTACATTTAAGGTTTAATTTAGAATATAATATTTTCATATGTGATTAGGATTTTTGAATTTTTATATTGAAGTTTTCAAGTTCGTTTTAATGGTTTGTTAAAAGTTTCTATCAGTTTTATTTCTTTCGATTTCATAGGGCTTAGAGAATATCTATCGATACTTAAGTTTGATTATATATTTAAAATACAAAATTTGTTGGGATTACAGGGGTAGCCACTTTCTGGGGTTAATTAAGCTATTCCATTTAAGTTTCAATATGACCGATGAACCATTTCCTCAAAAACATGTAAGGCTACATAGCTTAAGAACATTTTAGAATCCACCTTTTTGCATACACATATTATTGGAATAATGAATAAATAGCAATAGAGTATCTTGCTAACCAAGGGTTTCTACTCCATCGAAATTCCTTTATAAAAGTCTTGTAATATACTTTCTTTGTAATACCCATGTAAATTCCATGTATATTAGCTCTCTATATAGGTTTTCCTCTTGTAAATTTGAAAGTTTCTTTGTAAATAACATTCTTATGTAACAATTTCATTTCCTTATAATTCCAAATTTATTATAATAATAGAATTCCAATAAAGTCACAATCTTCAACACTTAATATTGCCACATTACTATTTAATTAATGGTCCTTTGCATTTGCATCTACACCTTGATGTTACATTTGGCCTTTACTTCTCTTAATTTACATGTAAATATTCATACTTGTTCTTATAGTTCACTTAGGTTTGTAAATAATTGTGTTTCCCTATTGTCTTTATAAAATATGAATTTGTTTTCCTTAAACTTATTCTTAATAATTAAAAGTGAGAAAAAATCAAATAAAAAAAATTCTTGTAAAAATAATATCCCTTTTATGTAGTTGTCACTTTGCCACTTGTTAAGCTATCTTTTTAAAATAGGCCCATTTCCCTTTTAGCCTTCAAATTAGAAATTTTTATAGGCCACATATGTAAATTATTTTCCACTGTTCCATTTATAAATAGTCTCTAAAAGAGAACCTTTTTCTGAATCTCAAAAAAGAAAACCTCAGAAATTGTAAATAATTTTGTCTTTTAGGATTTTCATGATTTCACTCTTGGTTCATAAATATCAAAAATCATTTCCATAGTCTTTTAACTATAAATATTTGACTTCTTCAGCTATTTGGAATAGATTTTGTCCTATAAATAAGTCCTCTACTAGCCTTTCACTTCTGTCTTTTAAGTTAAAAGTTCGACTACTCATTAATAAGTTCTCGGTTACTAATATAGAATTTTTTTTCAAAAAAGAAAAAAAGAAAAAATTAAATATTCGGTATCCTATAAAGTTTTCATTTTGAAGATCATAAACACCTCATATAATACTTCTCGTAAATATTTATTGACTATATAAATTAGCCTTCTATCTCCCCTTAGAATAGGTTCCCTTTCCTTTGAGTTAGAGACTTACTGGATGAGTCTACTCTTCTTCTATTGGTTGTAAAGTCTAGGATCTCCTTCTCATCATTCATTCTTTGTAATGCCTCATATAGTTTTTGTGTAAGTTTATTTCCTCATCTTCTCTTTCAAATTAAAGGTCCTTAAAAAAAAAAAAAAAAAAAGAAAGATAAGAAGAGGAAAAATTTAGAGAAATTGCTAATAAGTGTGGGTTCTTACTAGGAACTTTCAAACCACTATTGAGCTCACAATAACCAATGATAAGATTACTTCACTAGAAAAAACAGTATGTCAGATGGCCCAATAACTGCAAATCTTGATTTCTTTATTCAGCAGCCTTTGAGTATCTTAAGATCCAGGTTTAGAAAGAAGACTTGCAAGCTTAGAAGAGAAAATGACAACCTTATAAAAGGGCATCATGGAATTAGAAATAGTTATTGGCCTTATATTCAAAATACTTCTTCAAATGACTCATGTTACTAATCAATCATCATCATCACAAGACCATGTAAGCAAGCCAAACAAAAAGGAGCCATGGTTAGGCCAGAAAATATAAAGTCAAGATAAGCCCACTTGTAATGCCCTAAGAAGACAGTTTATTCAATTCAAAGTATCAATAACCTAAATCTTTCATCTATTGAAGGAAGCTATGACCCTACCTTGCAAGATAGACTATAGGCCCCAAAAATTCGACCCGAAAGCACAATGTAACTATCATATGGATCAAAAGGGGCACTCTACTGAAAGATGCTGGAAGATGAGGAACAAGATTCAGGATATGATTAAGTCCAAGCTAATACAACATGACATTTTAGAAGTCATCTATTACAAAGCCAGAGATAAGGAGACTTCTAAGGGAACACCTACAGTACCTTACTTTAAGAATCTACTACTACCATCTAATAAGCTACCTTATCATCTAAAATAATTAAGCATATCTCTTGAAAACCAGTTCAATGGGGCAAGTTAAAAGGAGGTAGGAAATAAAAGAAGAGTTAATGTTTTTAATAAAGGAATGTTTTTACATCTTTCATGGAAGAGTCAATCATTGAGTAACTCTATAATAATGATCATCTAAAATAAAATTATCTGCTTGACTAGATTCTATTTATGATATGTTGGCTCAAAACAATATGAGTATTTCTCTTTTGTAAGGCATCGTATGTAGATTGTGGCAAATAAAGGATTTGGACACTTCAAGAAAGTGGTATCTCATTAATTAAAAATGTTTAGTAGGAAAAGAAGCAAACTACATTTAAAACACCAACCTTTAAATACTTAAGTGTCGAGTGTCATCAATGTGAGGGTTTGAACTCATTCCTTAAAGGAGGTATGTCATGAATTTGATACGCAAATCAAAATGACATTAAACATTCATTTTTCATCATTCCAAACATGGGTTATCCTTTGTCGATCCTATTGAGCCTATTCAAGAAGTATTTCAAAATGAAGGCCTATCAAGAACCACCCTACAATGGGGCAAATAAAAAGTTAGGGGCATTGATCAATAGGAAAGGTTAAATCTAATTTGTGCTTGCCTTAATTACATGAATTCAAGAGTAATTGTTACCAATAATAACTTATTTCCTTTGAAATGAAGAAGTTCCTATAAACACTATACATAAACCATATACACTTTTAGCCAAAAGAAGGGATGATCACCTTTGTCTTAGGTCAAAAATTTAAAAAACAAAAAAAGAGAGTGAGAGAGAGAGAGAGAGAGAACGAGAAGAAAAAGAAAATAAAATAGAAAGAAGAAGGAAAAGAAGGGAAAAAATGAGGCAAGACAAGAGAAAAGAGTAAGAAGAAGGAAAAATATGAGAAAAGTGAAAAATCTACCTAAAAAAAAATCAAGCATTCTATATGGACTAGGTGATTAAACCCAAAACACAATATGCCCTAAATCTTGAGGCACATATCCCAAAACCCAATGCTGATGCCATAATCACAGTCGACCCACAACTCTACCCTTTTTTTAGAGCCCTTCTAATCATAAAAAGTAACTTATCTTTGGTTGCCCCTCCAAAACTTCAAGGGATGTCTTAGAAAGAAGATTTTGTTGGACAATCTCTCTCTTGTATTTATCTATAAGGAAACAAAAGAAATGAGTGGGCCATCGTTTATTGATAAGTTTCAAGACCTATGAAAAATCCGTACTTGTTAGCAAATCTCCAAAAAAAAATTTAAAAAAGTATTTTCCAAGTTTAAATGTTTTCCAAATTTTTTCTAAGATATTCAAGAAAGAAGAAATTTAAGGATTCGAGATTTTGTATAATAGAAACTTTGGTTATCATTTAGTATGATCTTTAGGAGCCTTTGTTATCCATTAAATTAACCTTAGGCCAAATGCCATCTTTTGTCAACTTAGGAAATTTGTTTAGAAAAGTTTTGAAAATCTAAGTCATCCTTTATATCCTTTAAAGGAAATTTGAAACCTTAGGAGTCATAGTAATAATTAGATTAGGAACCTTAGCTCTCCTTAAAACCAAGTTAGGTCATTCCCTAAAAATAGGAGTCTTAGTTATCCTTAGATTAGGAATTTTGGCTATCGTCAATCATGAAACTAAGTAATCTTTCTATTTAGTAGCTTACGATATTTCACATGAACCTTAGTTATTCTTGACTAGAAGTATTAGCTTTCTAAGAGTCATAGCGATCCTTATATTAGGAACTTTAGCTATCTAGAAGCCTTAATTATTCTCAATAGAAGCTTTGGCTATCCAAAAACCTTAGTTATTCTTTATACAAGCTTTCACTATCTAGAAACTTTAGTCATTCTTGATAGAATCTTTAGCTATCCAAAAAGCTATCCAAAAACTTTAGTCATTCTTAACAGAAGCTTTGGCTATCCAAGAGCCATTGATATCCTTCATGAGGAGCTTTAGCTATCCTTAATCGTAAAACCAAGTAATTCTTCTTTTAAGGAACTTAGGTTACTCTCACAGGAACCTTAGTTATTCTTGATAAGAACTTTGGCTACCCAAGAACCATTGACATCCTTGAGTAGGAACTTTGATTATCCTCAATTATAAAACTAAGTAATCCTTCTTTTAAGGAACTTAGGTTATTTCTACTAAAACTTTAGTTATTCTTAATGAAAAGCTTTGGCTTTCCATGAACCATAGTTATTGTTGATAAAAGCTTTGGTTATCTAAGAACCATTAATGTCCTTGATTAGGAACTTTGGCCATCCTCAATCATAAAACCAAATAATCCTTCTATTAAAGAACTTAGATTGTTTCACAAGAACCTTAGTTATTCTTTATTAGAAGCTTTGGCTATTAGTGAACCATAGTTATTCTTGATGAAAGCTTTGGTTATCTAAGAACCAATGATATCCTTTATTAGAAACTTTGGCTATAATGTACTATGAAACCGAGTAATCCTTCCATTTAGAAAGTTAGGTTATTTCATAAGAACCTTAGCTATTTGTTCCTCAAAGCTTTGGTTATCTTTAATTATGAAAATAGCTCTTTCTTAATTGTCCTCCCTTTAAAATTCAAGAACCTTAGTTATTCTAATATAAGCCAAAAATTAGGAGCTTTCATTGTCCTTTGTTGATGTTTATGTTATCCTTAAGTTTAGGAGCTTCAGTTATCCTTTTCTAGATAGTTCTAGAACCCTAGTTTTCCTAAGATAAGTTAAACTTAGGAGCTTCAATTATCCTTTGCCCATGAACAAATCACCCTTGAGAAACCCTTATTATACTTCGTTAAGTCAAACTTAGGGACTTCAGTTATCCTTTGAAACACCTAAATCTTACCTTTGGATTGCTAACCTATCAAAGTGTCTTCCATTCTCTTCACCTAAATCCCTAGTGGATCAAGCTTGGGATAGTTAACTCTCTATAGCGGTGTCCATCCCTTACTTGGGTAAAAATCATGTCTCTTTTGTCTTTGTGGTAAAATTTACTTAAACTTCACTACAAATAGAAGTATGCAAATAGGTTAAACAGGCCAACCTAACCTAACCCACTTTGATTCGCGAATTAAATGGGCTAGTTTCATTTGACTCGCTTTTTTAATAGGCAAAAAAAACTCAATCCTAACCATTTAGAAAGTAGGTTAAATAAGCTTACTCATAGACCAAAGGTGTAAATGTACCAAACAAGCCAACCTAAACCAACCCACTTTAGCTTGCTGATTAAATGGGCTAAGTTCATTCCAGTCACTTCCTAAAAGAGCTAAAAAAAGATTTACCCAAACTCATTTAAAAAGTAAGTTAAATAGGTCAGCTCGTGAGTTAAAACCCATTTGGGCACTTCTAACCACAAAGAGGGATATCTACAGACACATTATCTTTACCCTTATAGCTTTTGAATTTCTTTTTATGAATAAAAAAGGTGTCCTAATTGAAAAAAAAAAAAAAAAAGAAAATTTAGAAAAATATAAAGAAAAAAGAAATTCAAGAAAATACAAAAAATTATGAAATTTGAATAAAAATGGGGAAAAAAAAAAAGAAAAGACAAAAATCAGATAATTTTGAAAAATAGAAGAAATTTTGAAAATTGGGAAAAATATAAAAATTAGAAAAAATAAGGAAATAAAACTTTTTGAGTGGTAGAATATTAGAATAGTAATAATAGTAGTACTAGTAATAATAATAATAATAAAGGGTTTAAGCATTTTGGGTTAGTTTTAGGCTTAGACTAAGTGTTTTCAATTTAACCTAGATTATTTCTTAGTTTTTATATGCTTTTTTATTGTAAAGATTAATAAGGTATGGGCCAATAGCCCATTTGATACTACACTTGGTCTTGACGTTAAAGGGAGTGAAATATCCTGAGTTTGATCCTTACTACGCACTAGGTGCCTTTTATTTATTTGCCTCCTCCCCACCCTACTAACATGTGGCACATACCTATAAGACCACATAGCTAATGTAGCACTACTCCAGCAATCTTTTTCTCTCTCTTTCCCTTCCTTTCCTACATTTTCTTATGGAAAAATCACTTGAGGTCCTCACTTCAAGCATATTTTTTACTTGATTTCCTTTGTAGTTTCACCAAATTAATGGTGAAATCATAAAGACGACATGAAGTACTAAGAATTGATACCATTTTTTCAACTACATAAATGCATTTCAAGGATCAAATATGCAAGAAAAGAATAAAAAATGTTTGATATCTAGACATTCAACCAATGTGAATTTCCATTATTTAAGCTCGTTTAATGCAATTTGAAACTTCCAAAGAGTATTTTGAGCAAAAAAAAAAAAAGAGTTCAAGGATCACATATAACTAATCATTTCAGCTAATATCAAGCAAAATTGAATTAAAAGTTTAATCAAGTAAAGAAAAACCATTAACTCCTGATTTCAAATTCAGTGCAAATTGAGGACTTTCCGAGTTTAAACAAAACTTGAACAATATAAAAAGGTTTTTGTACTTTCGTTTTTCATTAATAAGCTTAACTTGAAATATTTATTTCGAGCTCAAGAATGCACTTTCTCTCTCTATTGTTCTTTTCTCTCTCCTTCTCTCTATAATTCACTTGTGCTTGAAGTATTTCGAGCAAAGTTGTTACTACCTACACAATCCCCTACAACCAAGACTTTCAAACCATGCCCTCACATACTTCATCATGGTCCCTAACTCATGATTCACTACCAACAAGGTTTGAAAACTCTTGCCACCGTTGCAGTTACCTGAAATATTGCTCTACGCTTACCCTTGCTCAAAACTAACACCATAACAAGCTTCCTTACATCCAAAAACCCAAGACCTGACTTCCTTCATTAGCCTAACAACCATACGTGACTCACACCATACCACTACTAATGACCTAGCTTCCAAAACCACTCGAATGGTAACCATTGGCCATCGCGCAACCACCAAACCCCCCTTTGTCAATAAAATATCCATGAAAGTACCCTTCCCCACATAAAATACCTATTGGAATAGTCTCCATCAAGCTCTCTCTCTCTCTCTCGGCTTGCATACATGTAGGGCATGTGATCGAGTTAAATTACCTAAAGTCTAACTAAACCCACTTCATGACCCATGTACCCAAGCCCTGTTAGGTTCGACCCTATTCCCTTTTTTATTTGATTTATTTTTATTTTACAATTTGGAAAAAAAAAGTATATATATATATAAATTATTTCACTTTATTGTACATTCCTTTTACAAAAAAAGAAAATGTTCTTTTTCAAAACTTCATTTTTACTTTGAATGGTCTTGTAAAATAAAAAAAACAAGAAAAAAAAAAAGAAGAAGAAAAGAAAGAAAGAAAGAAAGTGTTTAATCACTTAAGAAAAAATGATTTTAAAATAAAGTCTATTAATAAACCCCTGTTTTCCTAAAAGTAGTTTTTCTCTTAAAATTTTCTAAAAGATAACTATTTCAAAATTAAAACCCTTTTTTATAGAGATTTTCTTCAAATAAAAACAAGAATGGCTAAGAGATCTAAACTTGACCAAATTTTTAAATTAAAATAAATCAATAAATTAAAGTTTTATAAAAAAAAAAAAAGGAACAAACTATGGGAAGTTTGATCCCTATTAAAAAGTACTTTAGCATCTCCGAGACGACTCAAAATAGGGAAATTTTTTTATTTTTCCTTTTGTAAATAATTTAATTTTCATTTTCTTCATTTTTTTGTAAATAAAATCAATTTTATTTATTTATAACTTTAGAATTATTTCTTTTAGTTAAAAGGGAATTTCGAAAGATAAAAACTAAACTCGAAAGGATAAAGTAGTACCTATTTAGAGTTTAATTAGGTAACTCCTGAATTTGAAATCCTTGGTTTTCAAAAAAGAAAAGAAATATTTTTAAAAGTAATTTTCTCGCATACCAATAGCTAAATTAAAATTAATCTACCCAATTGATTTTGATCCAACTATTTTTCTCGACCTCGTAATATTTTTAAAAGTTTATGAAAAACTAGATTTTCCTTAATTCTCAGTCGAGAGTTGGTATTAAAGGGGTTAACTTTTAATACTAATCTGATTAAAGAAAATAAAATAAAAAATTCAAGCTTGACATGTACATACTCAACACTTTTGCTCTGTTGCATTCTTATGTTCTTTGTGTCCATTCTCTCTTACAATTTTTAACTTAAGCTTTGAAGTGGTCTTACCGAACAACTCTCTATTTGTTCTACTCACATTTACATTATTTTGTAGGCCCTTCATGCTCCTACAAGGCTCTTAACCATCCTCTACAAATCTATATACAACATTTAGCATCATTTTTGTGATCAATCCATTACCAACATGGCAAGAATGTCAAAGAACAACAAGAATACCACTGCTAATAACATTGTAGCTATTGATTGACCCAAAAATTAACCTACAGATACTTAAAACAATCAAGTTGTTGACCTACAATGTTTTGTAGAGTTGGAATTGTTGTACCATAACTTGCTGATGTGAAATGAGTAAATGAAGGCAAACAATACTACCCTCAAGGCCTAAGTGGATGAGCTCAATGCACTTAGGGATATCTTACTAATAAAAGATGTCTTAGAGAACTCTCCTAAGGATAGGAAGAACAACCCACCACCATCACCAATTGCAATAGATCCCCCTTAAACTTAGTAAGTACGGCTCACAAGCGACCACAATCGTACCCTTACTAAAGAGCGTGTGCTTCCTACATGATAAAGAAGAGTTGCTATTCCATTACTCTTTTCAAAGATCCCATGATCATGTTGCAACTCCATCCATTTTGCTAACTATTTTATGTAGCCAAGCTCCTATTGCATCATGCCATGATTAACCCAAGCCATTAAAAGTCTTGATAAAAACAACTCGTTGAGGTCTATCCTCAACAAGTTGAGGACTATATTGAAAAGCTTTTTAAGCATTAGGAAAGAAAAAAGACTAACTCCGCTTCCAATTTTTTAATTAACAAATCCCCCTTCGCACATACCATTCAAGAAAGGATACTTCCTATCAATGTCAAACTACCACATTTGGATACATATGACAATATTACCAATCAAGATGACCACTTAAACCATTTACAGACTATGCTAACTATGCATAACCTTAATTATGCGGTTGTTTACAAGGCTTTTTCGAGCATCCTACTAAAAGGTTGCTTAAATGTAGTTCAATCACTTGCCTTAAAACTTTATTTCTTGTTATGATGAGCTTGCCCATCAATTCCACCAACACTTCATGGTGAGCAAACTACTAGAAAAGGACTTTTCAAATATGTACCTCATCAAGCAAAAGCACAACAAAATTGCTCCAAGACTATTTGTCTCAATTAATATTGTTGTAGTAAAGATTCCTGAGCTCGACAAAGGCATAGCCTTGAATGCTGTTATTTAAGACATAAGACCATCAAAGGAATTCTTTAAGTCCTTAGCTAAGAGTATAATTAGAAGTTTAGAAAATTTTTAAGAAAAGGCAAACAAGTATATAAACTAGGAAGGCAATATCCATGCTAGGTAGGAGGCCAAGTAATACAAGTCAAATAGAAAGAAAAGCAAGGACTGAGTATCAAGCTTGAATTTTCTTTGGTTTGCATTATTTTCCTTAATTTGACCTATATTGAACCTAAACACTCTTGAATCCCACTATTAAGTTGCCCTAATCTCTAAAAATAAAACTACTAAACATTTTAGTAAGTCATATTGCACACTTTCGCAAACTCTACAACTAACTCTAGTAATAACTCAATCACCAGTATATCAAATTAAAGACAACACCAAACACACAATTACATCACAATATGCAAAATCATAGATTGAAGTTCATTACCAATAATAAAAAGTCACCCTAAAACGCATGGTTTAATAACAATTTACTAAGAAATTAAAACAACGACATAATAACAAAATAAAAGAAGAGAATAAAGAAACCCCTTTTAATTCTTTACTCTTCTAACCCTTGCTCCAAAGGGGCTCTCTTTACAAACCTAAGCATAGGCAAGTGCTTATAATGATTAGACCTAGATTTACAAAAAAAACCTAACAAAAATAAAAAATTAAAAAATTATTACCCATAAGCAAGGTATATAGTCATAGTGTTTGGGTGTATACTTGTACTTAATCTAAAATCTTCAAAATTTGATGGAAATTGATGATGAGGGGTACACGAATATGCACCACTAGCATGGTCTTCAACCATGGTCTTCACTAAACTTTATTACCCGCTTGAAATCTTTTTGTTTCAATTCCTTAATCAATTCTTTTATTCGAAAACACTTTAAAATTTGACAAAAGTTGTCAAAACTTCATTAAATACTCTCGAAGTCCCTAAAAATGATATTTAAATGAATTAAGCTCTAAATCACTATGAAATTAACTAAACTACTATACAAAATGTCATAAAATAACTTTAGAATATGTATACTAATTTCATGTTATCAAATACCTCTACACTTAAACTTTTACTTATCTTCAAGCAAAACAATCAAAACAAGAACAAAAATATCTTAAAGACAAGGCAATTTGAATTGTTCTTTACGAAATTATACCCTCAAATCCAACTAGCTTCACAAAAAATTTCTCTAAATCACTCTTTTTCCTGAGCTTAATAATGTCCTTAGAACACTTAGATAATAGCACGTTAAGAACTTCTGAATTTCAATAATCAATCTCAATAATTCAGTGTTAGCCATATCACTTAAACAAAAACTAAACTAGAGATTAAAATAAACATCAACAAGCTAAAACAAAGGTATAGAAATTTCACTATTCTAACTTAAAAGGAGGGAAATCTTCCCGTAAGTATTTTGCTTTCAAAACCTGGACTACCGTGTTACATTAACTCATCCTTTGATCGTCTCTCTACTTCTTTCAATTTTTATTAAGAGGCTTTTTAATTCTAACTTAATTTCTTTGTTGAAGCTAATTAGCATTAGGAAAGTGATAAACTTTAAATTAGATATATTTTATTTAGTGATTTTTGATGATTTTCCTTTAGATTTTAAGTTTATTTTTAGAAATGATACTTAATTTAGTTAAATTTTGTTTTTTAGGTTTTGAGATGATCTACATAAGAAAATGAGAAAATGGAACTAGTTTTGCTCAATTCAAAATTAAAATGAGTAAGTTATGAAGGCTTAAAAATCGACACAATTGAACGACATAACTATGTCATTTCCAAGCAAATTTAGAGCTTATTTTTAAGTATCACAGCTAATGACACGACCAAAGGGCATGACCATGTCCTCGATCGTGTAGTTCCTAGTTTTGAAAGAAAAAAAAAAAAGGAAAGAGGAAACGTAAATGGCCGTTAAGAACAACTGAGGGATACGATCATGTCCTCGATTGTGTCATTTGCAGCGAAGTTATTTTTCTCACTTCCTATATAAACCTTTGTTAAGGTTTTTTAGACAGAACTTTTGGCATGACTTTTTAAAAATTTTTCAAGCCAAGAATACTCAAGAGAGCAAAGCAAAAAGAAGACTTCAAGATTCAAACTTTTTAAGATTTCATGATTCTTTCTTCCATTTCCTTCTCTTCTTTGATTTTAGATTGTTATTTTATGATGCATATAGAGTAGATCTTTAGTATCTAGGTCTTGTAAAACCTAGATCTCATATATGATAATTGGTTTATTTAGACCTAATAAAGATCTTTATTTTTTTTTAATCAATTATGTATGCTTGCACGTTTTAGGTTAATAATTTTGCAGGTTATTAATTTAAATCTGATATTATATAAGAAAATCGAGAGATTTCTTATATAATTAGATCTAGCATAGTTGATGAAAGTTTGTGCAATGTTAGAGATAGATGAAAGTTTGTGCAATGTTAGAGATAAATTGCAAAACTTTTTTGAAATTATAATATTGTCTTTAATATTACTTTTTAAAAGAATTGGTTGCATGTTAATGTGATATTATATTATACTATGAGGAAGAGATTTTATTAGGTAATCTAGAGATTAGAGTTAATAAACTTGAGGGAGTTATTAACTTTAAAAAAGAGTTCTCCTAATTAAGAAGAAATTAAAGATTGAATTAGATTATTCTTAGGAAAATTTGCATGTGTAGATTAAGGGAATCAAGATCTAGATACAAGGTTAATTCTTAGATTAAATCTTTAAAATTTTTCTTTCTTGTTTGGTTCTTGATTATTTACTTATTTTAATTTGTTGCTACAATTTTAATTTAAAGAATTGAACTCTTGAAATTGAATTTATTTGGTTAAATAATAAAGCTAAGGTTAGTAATAGTATTCAAGGTCCATAAGAGAACAACATTCAAACTCATAATTCGCTTCACAATAATTTGATAGGTGCGCTTGCCTCGTATCAGAAAAAATCTCGCTCTTTTGACAAACCAAGGTTAATTCTTACTAATTTAGCATTTTTATTCATTTAACACTTGTCAACAAGAAAGCACCTCGCTCTTCTAAGGGATTGAAATTGATCCTTAACAAATTTAATTAAATTTCCTTTTTGGCAATTAGCAGTAGGAAAGAGTCTTACTCTTCTAAGAGAACAAGATCGATCCTTATCAATTCTTCGCAATTCCTTTATTTAATTTAATTAATACCTTCAATTATTTTGATTTTTCAAAAGGCTTTCAAAGGAAAAATCTCCTTTATTCATCTAATCTAAAAAAAAAAAAATGAAGAGAGGGATAAATAACTATCCTCTAGAGTTATGCTTAAAAATCAAAGTAACTAGTCATTCACCTGTCTATATCTATAATAATCCCAAGTCTAAGTCTAAACAAGTAATAGGGAACTCTGAATCATAGGGATTTACTAACTCAAATTCAACGAAGTATCCTCAAGTCATGAAGTATTTAGGCAAATTCGAAAAAAGATTTTGCTTGGGTAATATATAGAGGGTGCAAATTTCTAAGATTTTTAATAAATTTAAGAAAAATTCAAAAGGGTAAATATATATTTTAATTATTAACATACATAACCTATCATTTCCTCCTATACTTAAGTTGTACTCTATCCCTAATATACACCATAACAGAGCAATTCAAAATAAAAGTGGGTGAAAAAAAAAGGAAAAAGAATTGTGACTTCCCTAATTTTTACATTGGTCTTTGAAAAATCCTATAGCCTAAGATCTAAATTCCATTGATTCGATTAAGCTTATAGTTTTCTTTGTATTTAAGAAACAAACTAACTAGAAAACAAGGAGTTAACTAAGAAAAATAAACTAAATAAAATTACTACTAATTCAAGTATCATAATGTTAGCATCCTACCAAACTTACAAAACATCAAAAGTTAAATAGTTATCTAAAGGAAAAAGGTAATAGGAAATAAGTTAGTGAATATAGTAATAAAAAAAAAAAATAGTCAAACCAAGTCTTTTGAAAAAGGAAATAAAAATTGCAAAAGTAAATTCACTCATCATCTTCGCCTTCTTCCTCAATCTCCTCCTTTTTTATCTCCTCATCTAAGTCGAGTGCTGGCATAGGTGGTGATGGTAGTAGTTGAATTCCCTAATAGGTATAGAGTGCATCCATCCTAACCTTAGTACAATCTACCTTATAAGTTAAGATCTACTGCTTCTTCAATATTTTCCAAATCATCCTCTTAATTGTGCTAATTACTAAAGAAGATGAACCATGTTGCAATTGAGATGATGAAGATGTAGCCTCACTTATTGGTTCAAGGAGTCAACCCTTAGGTGCTAGAAGAAGTCTTATGGCTTTAATAGAATCATAGCATAGAGGAGTATGAGGCTCTAGAACCTTCACGTACAGAAGACCATGAAAATAAGGAGTGTTTCTTACCAATCTAGTAATAAAGGAACTTGCAAAAATAAAACCCAAATGACCCTCGGTAGCTTCGTTCCTAAGAAAGAAGACTATTGTAACACTAAGATTTATAAGGTGTCATTCAGTTGTATTATGTAAGTATAGGATATCCCTTTCATTTACTACTCCCTAACTGTTCTTTCTTCTAGTAAATCTCCTAGTTAATACATAGTGAATTAATCTAAGAGTGAGATCTCTCGACTTTGAAGCTTTATACCTCCCTAGATCATAAGTTCCTCCATCATTAGTCAAATTAGCCTACATAAAAGACTCATAAACTCCCTGAGGTAATTTATATGGTAATTCCTTATACTCTCGCATCCTAACATAGTTTGAAGAGTATATACCTATCCATGCAGGTAGCTCTTCAAATAGTATGGTCACCTCATAACTATTACACTTGAAGTATAGAGTATTATCCCTACCGTTTTTAATAGTGCCATAAGCTAACCTCAAGGTGCCAAGTACTTCCAACATCAACTCCTTATAGACCAGCTCATTGATAGTCAGTAATCGATACTATCCATCAAATTCAATTAACTATCGAACTTTAGCATATAACCAACTTAAACAAGTGGTTGCCAACTTAAGTATGAAGTTTAGCAAAACTCCTTCTTTGACAACTAGAAATACCTCTTCCTTTGCTAAGATTCCAAAAATGACAATAGAGGATGTGTAGGAGTAGTGTTTGAAGAATTTTTGTGCACAACATATTTAACACTTGGTAGGGTTTTGAAATAAAAAATAAAGAAACTTTGATAAATACAAACTCATGTTACATGAATAACTACTAATTTAATGAGCTAGCATGATAATAAAGCAATTGCTAGTTTATTTCTAATTTATTCAATCAAGTAAGATCAAAATATTGAATTAGTGAAAGGTTGTCTAATGAAGTGCTAACTTTTCTACAATCATGGATTAATGAAATTATAGGATTGACTCATGATTAGATCCTAGTTTCATTCATAATCTCTATTTATATAAATATTAGCAATCAATATACAAGTAGTTTAAAACTTGTTTTCCTATAATCTATTTCATGTGCAATTGTTTCAACAACAACAACAACCTCCAGATCACTACTATGAATTTCATAACATGTTGAAATAGATTTTTCATCAACAATTCAATCAATATTGAAAAACTCATGAGTTTTATGGATTGTTCTAATTGCATACAAATCTAACGACTTACAAGTTTTTTGAGTTTACAAATCACATGCCAATACAACAATTTCAACAAACCTATGTCATGAATTCCATCACTTTCCCTCCTTTTCCTTCCTTTTCCTTCAACATAACAACCCTCCATATTCACCATGATGTCAATCTCTAGCAAAAAGTGTTTTTCAAGTAATTTCTAGCAAATAATGAATAAACAACACGTTTTATCACATTATTGTTCCTAAATTACTCCTAAAAACTAAAGCTTCTACACATGTAAGCCACATTATTCATCATAAAACCCTAAGTAAAAATCCAATTTTATGCGAAATAACAACAAATCTAAAGAAATAAGTAGATAAAAATTATATACGTACCTTAGATTTGAACTGCATAGGGTTAGATTGTGAAAATTTATGAAGTTTTGGTGCTTATGTAATGAGAAGATTGAGAGAAAAGTATAGTTTTAGAGAGAGAGAGAGAGAGAATTTAGAATAAATTGAGCAGAGGTTACCCATGATCTTTAAATTTGAAAAGGATCATGGCCATAAAGCGTAGTCATGGTTTTGCTTTTGCCTTAATATTACAAACCTAATATCTCCATGGTCAAAGATCACAAGCGTGGTCTTAATCATAGACCTCTAATCCAACAATTTTCCAACTTTCTCTCAAAATTAATTCAAGAGGATCATGGTCCAAGTCTACAACAGTAGACTTTGGTTGTATTCTTCTTAAATATTTTATTTTAAGCCACTTTGATTTCCTTTTGACTCGATTCTTAGAATTACTTTGAAAAATTCATTAACATAAATTGAAATACAAAAATAAATCAAATTAGACAACAACCTCACAAGTATCATTGCATGAACAACATTAAATAACTATTTTTGATAAAAATCGTTCAAAGCCGGGAAAAGAAAACTAACTTAAAAACTCAATAGTTGAATTGGCTCATGACAAGATATGAAATAAACCAACAGAATAGCTGAAAATAAAATAAATCAAACTTAGCTTACCTCCTAAGGAGCACTATCGTTTTACATTGTTAACTCAATAGTTGACTTTCTTCCTCTAGCTTGGCTCCGAGCCTACTAGTTTGGGATTTAGCTCAGTATTTCTAGGCAAACTTCCTTGTGGTCTCGCAATGATCATCTTAGCCAATTGACCTTATTGGCTTTCTAAATTTCTTAATAAAGCTCAATGTTCCTTATGCTACTTCATTGGCTTGAAAAAATGCATCTAAACTTTAGATGAATTGATTCAGTAACTCATCAATATTGGGGGCTCTGTTTGAGGTTGGACATTCCGATTCTATTGCTACCGTTAGCTTCCCTACAAGAAATTTGAATGATTTCCCTAACATAAATTATATGTATTGTTGAAAAGATTATTCTATAGATTCTTAACAATAAATTAGACATCCTTAATTTCAACCAAAATCTCATCCTGCACTAAATTAACTAGTTTCATTAGTCCTTCAATTTTCTTACTTAAATTCTCAACTTGAGTAATCAATACAGTCACAAAATCAACTTCATACTTCCTAACACCTTCACTTTGGATCTCACATTATCCCACTACAAAGTATTCATTTCCATGGCCTCAATCAACTTTTGAGCTTCATCTTGTGTCTTAACACTCAATGTGCCTCCAACTATGGCATCAATCATCTGGCACAAAGGATAATTGAGCCCATTGTAAAATGTTTGTATGTGCATCCATTAAGGTAATTTGTTGTTCAGATACCTCCTTAATAACTCCTTAAATCTCTCCCATGTATCATAGAGGGTTTTACTGTCAATTTGAGCAAAAGTAGACATATTATTTCCAAATTTTGCCATCATAGTGAGTAGAAAATATTTTCCCAAAAAATTTTCTACTAGACTTTCCCAAGTGGTATAGAACCTCTTGATAATGAATTTAGCCATTGATTGGTCTTAGCTTATAGAGAAAATGGGAATAATGTTAGTCTGATCGCATCGTCTATGATATCATTGATCTTAAAAGTGTTGCAAATCTCTAAGAAACTCAAGATGTGGTTGTTGGGGTCCTCGTTGGCCAATCCATTAAATTGAACGAATTATTGGACCATTTAGATGACATTCGATTAAAGTTGGTAATTTGTAGCTTAGACTATAGGTGTTGTGATGCTAGACTCAGCTCCAATTACTATGGGTTTGGCAAACTCCACAAGGGTCTTATTGGCTTAGTCATTATTTTCTCAATGCCATATTTATAATTTCTTGATCACTTTTTGAATCTTTTGATTCTTCTTATAGTCGAAGTGGTGAACCTTGATTGATTAAATCCATCATTTCACAAACTGTCTTATAGAGATAACGTAAAGTCCTTTCAATCTCTGAATTGAATTCCATAAGATTGTTGCTACTACCACTCCTAGTCACAAATTGGAGAAATTCAGAAATCAGAAATAATTTAAGGAAGAAAAAAATACCAAAAACAACTAAAGGAAAGAAATATTAAAGATATGTTAGAATAATTGGAAATCTAGGGTTTTTGCTAAATTCCTAATTAGTTTACTTTATTGGCTCTCCATCAATAATGCCAAAAACTTGATCTCGCATATATGGCTTATAGCGTAGGCAAAGTGCACCTAATCAAGTTATAATATAGATTTAGATGAAGTCTGAGTGTCAATCTTATGAGGAACCATAGATGGGAGTGGTATCTAGTTATTTAGCAACTGCATCACAGAATTATTTCAATTACCTAACTTTTACAATATAAGATTTAATTGAATAATTTAAATATGGTAAAGTGAAGATTGCAACATTGAAATAAGTAAAATAATAAAAATATAAATTTAAATAGAAATAATTAAGAACAATCTAAATTAAAGGAGAAAATATGTTTCTTAGTAAATCTTGAGTGTTATTTATTATCTAGTTTTAAGTAACTTATTCAATCTCAATTGCATTATTAAACCATGGGATTCCTGTTACGAACTAACCAAACTTGTTTCTCTTAGCTAATTCATAGTCTTGAAACCCTCTCTACTTAAATCACTTTTGAATAAAGTGTCGTAAAATTGCATAACACTCTTAAATCCCACTATTAGGTTACCATAATAAAAAAAATGAACTATTAAATGTTTTAGTCAACCGGTTTTGTCTAATTGTATTCATTTAGTCATATTACATGTTTTGGCAAACCCTACAGTAGACTCTAGCTATAATTCAATCACCAGTACATTAAATTAAAGGCGACACTAAACACAATACAATTAGATCATAATATGTAAAATCATAGATTTATTTTCATTACCAATAATAAAAAGTCACCCTAAAATGTAAGGTTCAATAATGATTTACTAAAATATTAAAAAAATGACATAATAACAAAATAAAAGAAAAGAATAGAGAAACCCCTTGTAATTCTTTACTCTAATGACTCTTGCTCCAAAGGGCTCTCTTTTCCTTTAGCTACTAGGATGTTTCAATTCACCAAGTTGTCTCTTGCTTACCCATAGATTCAATAGTAGCTCAAAAGCTTAACCTATTCAAGAATCCCTAGATTTATGTTTATTTCTGCAAACCTAGGCCTAGATATCTATTTATAAAGGCTAGACCTAAATTTATAGAAAAAACGTAACAAAAATAAATTATTCAAAAGTTATTACATGTTTACAAACAAGTTATAAGCCGTTGTGTTTGGGTGTATGCTTACACTTGGACCAAAATCTTCAAAATTCGATGAAAATTAATGATAAAGGATATACAGGCATGGACCAGGAGTGTGGTCTTAAATTGTGTTTTTTATTAGACCTCGTTTCTTACTCAAAATCATTCCACTTTGATTCCTTAATCAATGCTTTTGTTCCAAAAAACTTCAAAATTTGATAAAAGTTTTCAAAACTTCATTAAATGTTCTTGAAGTCCCTAAAAAGGATATTTAAATGAATTAAGCTCTAAATCACTATGAAATTAACTAAAATAATATACAAAATGGCACAAAATAACTATAAAATATGTATGTTAATTTTATGTTATCAAGCATATAAATTGCATTTTCTTAGTGTAGAGTTACCCAATGCTGCTCTTTTATTGCTCGGTGTAGAGCCACCTAGGCCGCTCTCAAATTTGTTCAATTTATTGCTTAATTTTATCTGTCATGTGCTGCTCAATTAGGATACTAGCCACTTTAAAGCACATGCATTAGCATGGCATCCATGTGTTCCACAAATCGTCAAGATTGTGCTTAAGTTCAATTGTAAGTTTGGAAATGTACTGCTTGACTTTCCATTATTGTATTAATATTGTTATTTTGATTTTCAGTTGTGAACCTAGATGTATATGTATTGTTTGACCTACTATTGTTGTGTGGTGATTGTTATTATACTTTAGTTTACTCACTTAGCTCAAAATATGAGCTTAGGCGTTTGTTTTCAAACCTTGGGTACAGATGAACAAGATCAAAAGAGGCTTTAAAGCATAATATATGGAGAAGCAAAATGCACCAAAGCCATTCTGAAGAATAAATTATCATGTTTATGATATTTTTGTATATTTGCCTAAGCTGAACTAGGTATTATCTTTTGTTTAAGTGTGATAAGTGTGTGATAAGTGTGTGATATAGGTTTTCATGGATAGCTATGACATAAGTTAAATATGGAGATAAAAAACACCAAGGTAATTACAAGAGAGAAATAACTATTATAAACCAATGTTTTCTTTCGTAGGAATGTATTTGAGGAGCTGAAAAAACCACTTGTGTGTAAGATTTAATATAAACTCCATCAGTAATCCAGGCAAATATTTAGGCTTACCCACCAATTAGGGGGGATCAAAGAGCTTAACTTTATCTTCTATCAAGGAGAAGATAGCTAAAAAATTGCAGCAGGGGATGGAAAAATAAAATTACAAGGATGGAAAAGCTCCATATTGTTGTATGGAGGTAAGGAGATCACGATCAAATCTGTTGCATACACTATACCAACATACTCTATGATGGTTTTTAAATTACTTAAAAATTCGTATAGAGAAATGTCGGCTATGATTAACAAATTTTGGTGAGGAGAAAATGAAGATTGAAGGAAGGTACACCGAAAGAAATGGGCCGATTTACAATTTCCAAAGAATTTAGGAGGATTGGGCTTTAAAGAATTGGATAAATTTAATAATGCATTGTTGGGAAAGCTTGCTTGAAGATTGATTAGAAACCCAAATCAATTATGGGTTAAAGTTCTTAAAAGTCTTTATTTTCCTAAAAATAATTTTCTTGGAGTAAAAACTAGCAAGTGTCCTTGGATTTGGAGAAGTACATTAGTGGGGCGGGATACGATTAAGAAAGAGATGGTGTGGCAAGTTGGCAATGGAAAAAAACATACGATGATGCTTTTTGGATCCATGGATACCATGGGGAGGACAACGAAATCCTGATTTTAATGAGCACACTAATTTGAATTATATGTGTAAAGTGGACAAGTTGTTGTCAAAGAATGTAGTAGGTTAGGATGCTAAGAAAGTTACAAATAGTTTTGATTAGAAGTTGGCATTAAATATCCTTTGAATTCCAGTGGTTTCATATCATATATTGTGGTGGATAGGCCGGTATGGACTTTGAATAGAAATGGTGAATCTTCAGTACGTAGTGAGTGTAGGAGTCTACTGAAAGAAGCTCATTTAGCTATTGATAAGGAACTATCTATCCAGGGATAGGAAAATAAACTGATATGGAAGCTAATTTAGAGCATGGGTATGATGCCAAAATACAAACACCTACCATGGAGGAGCACAAATTGGAACCCCTTTAGGAGGAAAATTAAGGTCAATCCTCTTTGTAACTTTTGGAAGAAAGAGGAAACGATGGATCACCTATTTATGTCCTGTGATTGGACTTGTCTGGTATGGTTTGATATTTTGGGAATTTGTTTTGATGGATTCCTGAACGGGAAAGAGTGGTTCTTACAGCCAGTTAGTCTTTATCATTCACAAAAGAATTTATTGAAGGAATATTTGGTGAAATATGCAACTTGCGCCTAGTATATTTGAAAAACCCGATGTAGCTGTGTGTTTAATGTTTTACTTCCTCACCTACATGCGGTTGTGAAGAATATCAAACTGAATCTAATAGATAAGAGAAGGGCTCAATAGGAGAGATTAAGTGTAATAAGGAACGATCAACAGCAGTGCCAAGAAGAGTATCCACCAGAGGTACTTCCACATGGTAGAGCAGCATCGGTACATTGCACTGGCTGTAAGTGGTTCTAAGTCAACTACTATTCCAGCGAGGGTACACGTCGCGATATTGAGAAGATGTAGAGTGGATTCTAACGTTGTTCAGCCCTACACCTTGGAATGTTATAAAATTAAACATGAATGGAGCTTGGGGATAGGGATAGAGGCAAAGCGGGTGCTGGTGCCATTTTGTGGGATCACCAAAAAGAAATTTATTGCAAGATCGTGTGCAGAAATTCAAGCAAGTAATGCAAAAATGGCTGAAGCATTTGTAACTCTTGAGGGTATCATGCTTGCTAGAAGATTGAATATTAACAAACTGGTGCTAAAAATAGACTCGTCCCTTATCTGTTGGAATTTAAAAAATAGCTCTCTTTGTTGGCTTTCTAAACCGGTCATTGATGAAGTGTTGAGTTATGTTCCTTTTTTTTTTTTTTTTTATTTGAATTTTTTAAGGTTTCTCTTATTTCTAGACAGGCAAATTGATGCGTGGACTGGGCTATGTCACAGGGAAAAAAAGGTTTGACTGCGTCCTTTTGGGATTATAAACCCCCTTTGCTGTTGAAACTGTTATTAAATGATGACTCTTGTGTTTAACACCCTGAAATTTGTACAAGGTAGCCTTTATCTTTTGAATAAAGTTCTTTAGTAGATTAAAAAAAAAAAAAAAGAAAAAACCTATTATATTCCATCATTATGAAGTTAATAAATATGCAGTAAGGATATTAAGGAGTGGAAAATGACAATTTTCTTTTTAAGTAGATGAAAAAATTAGTAATCTATGTTATGCACAATTATCTATTACAAACAAAGTTTTTAGTTAATTAGTCCATTCAAATGATACACCAAAACCCATTTGTCCTTTATATAGTATTAGTTGGATCATTTATCCAGCTCATTATCTTCCTCCAGAATATTTAGCATAACCAATCACTCTAACCTCAAACATTTTCACTTATCAACAATTAACATTTTGCTAATATTTCAAAATATGAGAACTAACGATTAAGGTCCAGTATTCTCAATCACTCTTACTCTTTGATCTCTACTTCTTAACATTCATAAAATTACTCATAATACATGCATTATTTTATATTTAAGCATTTGCTATTACTTTTAATTCCTTACCTCTTTCCAAACATAGTGATAGAGTTGAATATCACAGAGAGAAACTAAGATTTTCTTCATGACCTAGCGACTTAAATTTATAAAACAAAGAAAGCTATAGCAATAAATGCATGATGGGATGGAGAAGTAGCAGTGCGATCATAGTAGAAGACACAAAGTCGCAGGATTCGGATGGGGGGAGAGAGGGTGTAACTTTTTTTTATTTTTATTTTTTTGATAGAAAGTATTATGTTAAAAATGAGCAAAGAGTTCATTTAACCCTAATGAAATGGGTTGTTTGATGCTCAATTTTAGGCCAACAAATGATTTCATTTTGTGTATCCTTGGAAGTACTTTTAAAATGGATTTTTTTTTTAACTTAAAATAAAAAAAAAAGAAAAAACTCTTTTTTCTTCCCTTTTCCTAAGTTTTCATAAAATAAATAAGAGTAATTGCAAAAACATCCCTTTATGTTTGTTTCATCTGTATTTAACCCTTTATATTTAAAAATATGCACTTAAACCTCTAAATCTTAAAAAATGTCTATCTAGATCCCTAAGAACAGTCAAAATACACATTTTTAAAAGATTTGAAAATTTAAGTGTACTATTTCAAATATAAGGAGGCCAAATGCATATGAAGGAATATAAGGGGTATAATTATAATTTAATTTTTTAAAAAAAATTAGGAATAAAAGATGACAATTAAAATGAAAAAGATTGATAAATAAATAATATTATTAATTAAATAAAAAAAGAAACAAAATCCAAAATTTATTGTAAGATAATTAAAGTTTTAAGTAATTTATGGCTATAAATTAATATTAAACAATTAATAAATTTTAAGAAAGTGACTAAAACTTAAGAAAGAGAGGGAAGAATCTAACTAATTGATCTAACAAAAAATTTCAAATGATTTTCTTCCATTTGTATGTCTCCAAATCTCATATTTTTGCTATTTTGATTTTAATATTTTTACTAGCAACAACTTTTACAAAACTTTGGAATTTGCATTTCTACTTAATTAACTAATCACTAAAGTTTTATATTTTGATCATGATCTTTCCTTCATAAACTTAAAAAATAAAAGGTAAGTTAAATAATCCTCTTTATATTGCTTTACGTATGATTAGTTCTTTTATATTTGAAATCGTGTGATTAGACTTCTAAATCTTTAAGAAGATATACATTTAGACCCTTAAAAGTAATTAAAATGCATATTTTTCAAAAGTTTAGAGTATAAGTGCATAATTTCAAAGATAAATGCATTAAATACACATAGCATAAAAATAAAGGAGTTTATTTACAATTTATCCAATAAATAAATAAATGTAATGGTGCCCCACACGAACAAAATCCTCTCTCTCTCTCTCTCTCTCTCTCGCCCTGTGTGGGGGCGCGCGCGACGCATAAAAGAAATTACATATACATATAAATATATTGCAACACCTAACACAGCGGTCAGCCAGTCTCACAGCGTCCGTCCCAACGACCACCAATACCAAAAGCCATTTTTACCAACCCTGCTTGTATCGCCCTTGGCTGCGGACTTTCCTATAACACTTTCTTTATATAAACAAAAAACATTACACGCATACACAACTTCCATTTTCTCCTCAATACCCGTACACCCGTTTCACATTCCAGCCACTAAACCACCAATACCACCATGTCGACTTCTTCTTCTTCTTCCTTTGCCATCCTCCAAAACCCATTTCTCACCACCTCGAAACCACTTAAAAAGACAACCTTTTCACGAACATCCCAAGTTAAAGTTAACTTCTTTAATCCATTGCCTTCTATTCAATGCTCTGTTTTGTCAAAAGAGTGTAAGGTGAAATCCGTTAAAGCAAGACAGATTATTGACAGTAGAGGAAATCCAACGGTTGAGGTTGACTTGATCACTGATGAACTGTATCGATCTGCTGTACCGAGTGGTGCATCTACTGGGATCTATGAAGCTTTGGAGCTTAGAGATGGTGATAAAAGTGTTTATGGTGGAAAAGGTGTCCTGAATGCTGTTAGGATTATCAATCAAGTTTTGGGTCCTAAGCTTGTTGGTGTTGATGTCAGGTGATCTGCAATATAATGACATTTTTTATGCTAGATTCTTTTTTTTTAAAAAAAAAAAAGTTCTTCATTGAACTTTTGGTATTTGACCTGAATGATTTGTTGGTTGTGTTATCTTAATTATTTTCTTTTCGTATGTGTTTTAGGGGAGTTCTTGCGATTTTTTTTTTATATTGAAGTAATATCTAGTTGGCTAAAGTTTTTGTTATATTTTGAAAAGTGCTTTTGCTAGGAATTTTAAGTATGGATCACATGTGCCATTTAAAAGTTTCTAATTTTGGATAGTTTTTAGCAATTTGTTTGTATTGTTTTTCCCCTTCAATCCAACGATAAAACTCGAGTGGCATTTCATGTCTTATGCCCATATGTGATTAAATATAGCATAGAATATTATTGATCAAGATTGCTGTTGGTGATAATGGAATATGAATAAAATGTTGGGTTTTAAGCTTGTTGATGTCTGTGTCAGGGATGAACTGAAGTAACCTGTAAAAATGCATAATGTCCTTTCGAAATTAGTCCTTGTCCCTATGAGTGTCAAATGCATTGTTTGTTTTTCTAGGATGAATGGTGCTGTATTTTTTTCCGTTAAGTTTTGTTTATAGTTTTATATTGCTCATTATGGTTTATTGACTTGAGAGGTATGAAGATAGATATAATCATTAATGCAGTAAATAAGGGTGTTTCTGGGGTTTGGTCAGTCAAAATTCTGTTTTCTTAATTCAAATCATTGAAATTATTGTTTGAATTTGTTTACATCGCTGTATGAACTCCAGTTTGATTCAACTAGTTGTGATGAGCAATAACTGGCTCATAAAAATCATAATTTTCTGCCCATAGATGAATGGAACCTTCAGGAAATTTATGACACCCACCAGGAATCATAGTTGAGTGATGAATTTGCCGGTCTTAATATCTTGCCCCCCTCCCCACCCAACCACAACGCCCCACCACCCACATCCAACCCCA